>JACEIK010004149.1:0-76787 GCA_018107945.1 Datura stramonium | reverse complement strand
GTACAAGAAATTTTAGGATTGTGTAAATTAATATTTAAACCAATAATCTTAATAGAATAATTGTGTTATTGGATTGATGATTTGCGTTATTGGTTTAATGATTTGATTATCGATTTACTGTCCAAAGTTATTGGGTTATTGGTTCGGTTATCGGTTTGATCATTTTTTTTAACGCATGAATCAATAACCTAATAATAATTTAATAAATTATTATTTAAGCCTTCAATATATGAAATATTCTAGCAATAAGATGAATTGGGTGTCGATGACAAATACATGAGATGTTATTCAAATATAAATTAAAATTGATTATTTTAGTTGAGCTAGTTCTCTATGCTCTTTCTCATGTCACCCATTTTTTTCTAGCTAAACATACTTCCGCTTATCAATTTTTTCGTGTGAGATCTTAATAGTTAACCCGATAACCGAACGGATAAGAATCAATAACCAATTAATTAATATCTTAACAATTATTTAACGATTTAGCATGTTTATAAATTGATACAGAGCGTTGAAAAATTTCAATATATATATAAATTGAGAATTAAAATTATATGACATAAATAAGATATATTTGAAGGTGTAAGCTCAGTGCTCTCAACAAAGTAAAAATACCGTAGCCTCCCCCAGATTTTACTGGGTTTAATGTCTTTGTTGCCTCCATTACATCAGTTCTCACCAATACACACACCGTCACCCGAAATTCTACTACTAATAAGCACTAGGAGTTGTTGTCTCTCTCGTCTTTCAAACACTCATCTGTAAATGCATTAAAACGATTTCCTATGGCCGCTACTTCTGAATTTCCTCAGTACGCTTATGCCGAAACGCCAAGCATCGAGAATTCGGAAACGCGATTTCAGAAACGGCGTCGTTGTTTCTGCTTCCCGTCTTTCGCTTCTACAAATCAATTAACAAGATGCGTTAATAGGATACGTAGCGGCGCGGTCAGGGAGGGATCTGTATGGGCTAAAGGAATCAACGCTTTGAAGAAGCTTAGAGAATGGTCGGAGATCGTCGCCGGACCCAGATGGAAGACTTTCATCCGGCGGTTCAATCGGAGCAAAAGCGATAGGAATGCGAAATTCCGATACGATCCTCTGAGTTACTCACTCAACTTCGATGAAGGGCGAGGGAATAACGGAGAGGAGGAGGAGGAGGAGGAATTGGTACTTCGAAATTTCTCGACTAGATACGCATCGATTCCGGCGTCTGGCAAGATGTCGATGATGGATCTCGGCAAAGATGGGCCCAGTATTGTTTGAGTCGCAAATACTAGTATTTTGAAAGCGATTGGTGCCGATTGTATATCAATTATGAGTTCAGTGGTGGGGACTAGAAAAAACACAGCTAACCTCATCATAAAAGATAAGTAGGTGCGTGCAAGTTTTCTACTTTTTCGGGGGTATAAAAAATTATTGTGATTGGTGTTATCCTTTTCTTTCTTTGGCTTTTTCTTCTATCCTTCTGGATGGTCTGTTGTCCTGTATATTGTTTTTGTCTTTATCATGTCCTGTACATAGGGATTTCCATTTTTCCCGTGATGGATATAGTTCATTTCACTTTTAGCTTCTGGTGTGATAATACTAAGTGGAATTTGAATTTGGGAAACAATATTGAGGATAAATTTGACATCGTACAATGGTAGTAAAATTGTATGTGTAGTGTAGTTATTTGGTATAATTTCTGTTGTTTTTAAATCCAAAGGCCAATGTTCTTTTCCTTCTTTAGTCTTTTGAATACTTGTTTTAAACATTTTTCGCACAAAAAGTTTTGGTTCATAGTAGTGGCAGGGGCCACCATAGAAGAATTCAGTGGAAGTTGATTCATTGATAAGGCAAATATGAACTATCTTTGATAATCCAATGACAATACACTATAATTCGCTAGTCACCCCACGCTAACGTACAATACTTATTCCTTTTTTTTTGCGTTATAAATAGGACACGAGCTGTTTTTCGGCAAAAAAATAAAGAAAAAGTTAACTTATCTTTCTTTGGATTGTCTAGTCAAAAGTAGACTGTTAGTGTGAGATTGCATGTATGTGTACAAATTTCCCCTCAAAAACTCCATTAGGAGACCAAGGGTAAAAATAAGACTTCTCCCAAATGGCTTGGGTAATATCACACAAATAATAATAATTGATGAGCCATCGAAACCATTCATGGAAACTTCGTCAAAGGAAACTAGGCTCTTAGAAACCAATTTCTCTCTCCCCAGCCAGAAGGCAATCATTTGTTTGGAAGTGACGACATCTTAACGAACACAATCAAAATCAACCAGCTAGGCCTACGACATGATGAGCCATTGAAGCCATTTGTTTGCTGCTTTCGAATCAAATCAAACACTTAGTCATACGAAAACTAACAGTGACAAGTTGACCGTATTTGTGTTCCAAAGGCACTTCAGTATTGAAAGATCATGTATTTCACTACACTCTGCATTGAAGTTGTACTATATTTTTACTCATGTAACTATCGTGATCATGGACTCTTGTCATATTATGAAGTAATAAACCCCACAAATAGATGCCAGAATTTGGAGCAGAAGAAAAATTGGCCAAATCCGGAGAATTAGCTGGAGCGGGGAAAAGAAGATATAAACAAAGAGATTAGCTATCAGCATTATCTGAGTCTTACTTCTGGAGAACAAGAGTAGATATCACCAAATACAAGAATGCATGTTTATGTATATGTTAGATTACTCAACTTCCGCCAAGGATTTGGTTCAATAATATTCAATTTCAAACCCGTGGGCTGACTGAGGTTAGGATAGCTAACTCACAGGGAATTTCCACAACAGTATGGAGACCACAATATCTAACCTATGTCCAAATTCTACACCCTTTAGATCCTCAACATAAACCAGAGTATTATTTTTCTAGCTCTCAAGCACCATTCTGTACACAAATAATGGCTAGAAGGTAAAACACACTTCTTCACCAATCACCATACCATTGATAATATAACCTTGAAGTAGTCTTTTATCTGTGAATCAGACTAAAGCTAAAGTTAGGGATCAAGTAAATTTAAGGTACAATGCAGCTGTATCAAATAAAAGCATGGCAGATGGACACTTTAGAACCAAAATTTGGTGTCTACCTCTTTATATTTATGTAATTGCCAGAAAAGAGGAGAGAACAGCCAAGAAAGCAGGGAGCAAGAAAGATGATTAGCAACAAAGAACATAGAAGGCATTCCATTTTTTACTCGGTCCAGAAATCCAACCTCCACTGGCAATATCTTGGTCAAGGATAAGACAACTCATCCGCAGTTACCGGGCTATGCAGATTTCAAGCTTTCCAACAGTTAAAATATTTACAGAGGGAAAACTCATCTGCATCCACCCAGACAATATATGGCTGACCAAAGTGCTCACAAACCCAATGAAATACTCCTTCCTTTCATACATTGAAAGAAATGGTGGTTGGAGACTGAACACATCATTGGCCACATCACACACCCTCAAGGGCATATAGTAGAAGCTGATACTTTTGAGGAGCCCACCATAGTCCATCCTTTGATAACTGCAAGAAGCAAAGAAAAAGGAAAGAGTCATACCGAATTCGCGGCAAATATACTTCATCATGCTTAAACAACCCTAACCAACATACTTCAACTTCAAAATATGGTACTAAGTAGAGACAAATTCTTAGTAGAGGGACAACTCTCAACACTTGAAAGAATAACTTTCCACTTAAAACCTACTCCTTCCTCTGTTTACGGATGAGGTGTATCTTAACAGCACATTAAGTTCACATTTTCAGGAGGGACAAACACCCAAGTGTAACTTGATAATAGGGCAATATTTCCAAAATTTTGAAAATCTTCATTTTCTTGCATCAATGCAAACTACAATGAAAAGAATATGTGCTGTCAAACGCCTTCATATAGATCTTTGAATGCGTACGTGCCCAGCAGAAGGGACACGAGTTTGAAAAGGAGCAAATACT
This sequence comes from Datura stramonium, assembly GCA_018107945.1. Taxonomy (NCBI): domain Eukaryota; kingdom Viridiplantae; phylum Streptophyta; class Magnoliopsida; order Solanales; family Solanaceae; genus Datura; species Datura stramonium. Next base: position 72,835 of record JACEIK010004149.1, on the reverse strand, counting down.
ACAAGGCAAAAGGAATGTACACAAACAAACAAGCAGCTCAACCACAGCTTGTCACATGCAATTTTGACAATGTATTTCCAAGCATGTGCCTAGAATCTGATCACTTTCCAGCGCTCATAATAGACAGAAGATGGTAACAGTGTAAATCTTTAAGAAGAAAACCATAAACACAAGCAGATGAATCTCATATCACCTTGAAGGTCGTCAAGTTGCAGGTTTTTTGGCATTCCTACTGCCATGATGATTGCTTGAACCTGAAGCTCTCACTGTCCCATCCTCCCTCAGGTTCCTTCCTCTTTAGTAGACTCCCAGCTACAGGATACATCCTCCCATGCTCATCCGCAAGGGCCTGTGAGCCAGCAACAGAAAGTTGCCTTGGTACCAACGAAACCGATTCTTCTTTTCCTTCCAAGTCCACAGCTCCAGGACCTGCATTCAGATCCAGACCTTGCCGGTTCCGTTTTCTGTTGTGGTCTGCAATTCCATTGCTGTTGGCGTCAGGAAGGGCAACCGCATAAGGCCTTGGGTATTGAGATGACATGGCACTTACAGGTCCCAGCAACTGTGAATTCACAGGTGGAGTAAAAAGCCTTCCACCAGAGGATGAATCAATATAAGAGGTTGATCCAACTGCATATGTTCCAGAGGGAAGTGGGAAAGTGGTTCCAAAAGGGAACACAGGATACTGGAAAGGAGCAGCAGGGAATGACATAGCAGGTGATGATGACAATACCGAACCCCTGAAAACATCTGGAGTGAAGGGGGAACCAGCAGCAGACGGACCCAACATTCGTGGAACACCAGGTGGGATTATTGGAAATGATGGATGCTCCCCACGGTCAGGCAAAATTGATGGAATTGTCATAGTTGAGTAACTATTCCCCGGAGCAAACCAAGATGATAGGTTTCCCATTTCTGGATTGTTCATTCTGAGACTAGAAGCATTTAGTTGGGAGCGCATGTTTCCCTGATGACTCTGGTGGAATAGAGGCTGTTCCGCAGTTGAGTCATCTACACCAGGCCCATTATTCAAATCAAAGTCCCTCCTCACTTCTACAGTTGGTAAGCCACCGGATGAAGATGCTTTTGCGGGAAAATCTACACCCTCTGTTCTATGACTGCTACTCAAAGAGCATTGGACTACATCATTAGGTTCATCAACTCTATTCAAATCAAGATCAAGTCCTCCATAACTACGAAGAGCAGGAGAACCTGAGCGTTTGTTTTTTGATGAAGCAAGATTAGTCATATGGTCCACCACAGATCCTATTGCTAGAGCACAATCCTGAGAATTTATGTCCTCAAAAATCCTTTCATCAGCTACATTCAGATCAATATCTAATGGAGGACGACCATGCTTGCTGGTAGAAGCTTCAGAAACAGAGATGGTTGTGGAACTTGAATGCATGTCAAGGGCTTTTCTAGGCTCAGCAGGACGAAATGCACTAGTGGCTGCTGATCCTTTCCATCCAAACTCCCCTTTGACTCTCAATAGATCTTCTGGCGGGACAAAAGGTCCTTTGGCAGCAGCAGCCACCGTAATGGAAGCAGGAAGACTACTGGAAACAGAAGAGACAGCAAATGTTGATGGGCTCATTACGTGGACACTTGACAAACACCCAGGGCCTGTCAAGTTGATTGGCTCCCCATATTTCCCCTCATCAGAAATGAAACCTTCATTTAAGTCAAACTTCATCTTTGAAGCTGAATCTGGAGCAGCAGCAGCAGAGCTGGAAGTAGTTTCCCCTTTGGTGGATGCACAGTCCTTTGTTCCATCTCCCTCTACACCAGAGTATTTAGATTCTCTTGATTCCACATATTTCTCCACTTCTACATTAGATAATCCAGGTGCCTCTTTCTTAGAAAATAATGCACCATCAGAATCATGCGTAGAAATAACATTAAGTTCAGCACTAGGTTCATCCTTCATCAAATTCCTTCTACCTAAATTAGATTCAGATATGGCTTTATCCTCAATAACTGAAGTATCAACAGCTTTTTTATCAGAATTTGGCTTTTCTGACTGATTAACATTATTTGCATCTATTTCATCAGACTGTCCGCCTTTCACTGCAATAGAATCTCGACTAGTACCAGTTTGCTGCAGCTCTTCCTTGTCACTTCTCTCTGTAGAGAGAGTTATTGCAATAACTGAAGGTGGTTTCACTTCTGTACTAGCAACATCTGACACCCTACTCACATCATTCTTGTTGTCACCCTCAAATTTAGAAGCAGAAACTTCAACAGGTTGTTTCACGTCTTCTATGCTTACAAGGGCATTAGACACTTTCTCCTCTACTATTGAACTACCATGTCCACCTAATACATCATCTAGAACACTATCAAGCCTCTTAGTGGAAACTACTTTTTCCCCATGCAATTGTTTGTTCTGTTCACTGTCACTCGCTTTTTCTGATACACTGCAAGGAGCAGCAGCAGACTTTGCCATCTCACCCAACTTCTCATTAACATCTGATTTCAAATCTCCAGCTGTCTGTGAATCAGTGCAGGAAGAGTTCAAGCACTCTCCCGTGGTTATTTCTTCAGAAGGAGATGAAGAGGGCCTTCTATCTCCGTTAAACTCCGTCACTGCACTTCTATAAGCATGCAGTTTACCCTCAGACCACGACGTACTAGCAGCAATGAACTGTTTCTCTTTATCACCATTAACATCATCGTCGTTTCGCCCACTATGGTCACCTGAACAACTATCTACAGGAGATGACTTTGACTTAAGCTCATCACCCGTGCAGGTCTCTCCACCTGAAGGGCTATCTCCTTGTGGAGAAACAGAAGGTGAAACCCTCTCAGACTTGGACATTTCTTCAGTAGCCACACTAGCAAGCAGATTCATTCCAACAGCATCACTTAGTGATATGGACGTGTTTGCTTCAGAATATTTTACACAGCTCTCAATCAATGCATTCATGGAGCTGAAAGAAGCTTCGTGCAGTTTTCCAGACTTCAGTTCAGCTCCTGATGATGAAGAAGCAGGTTTTGCAACTTCAGCTGATTTCCTGCCCTCACCAGCAGTTTTGCTCCGCTCATCCTCCAGAACAGCAACAGGTGATCCATCACCCTCATCAGATCCAGTGAGAACATCTTTCAAAACATTGCTCTGCCATGATTCTGCATTCACGTCAAAAGTAACATTTGATCGATATGCATCATTCTTCTCCTTAGAATTACGATCAAGCTGATCATTCTTTTCAGAAAGAACAGGAGAAGAAGCTCGGCTGCTCATGATGGTAGGGTCTTCATACGATCCTCCACTGACACTCCGTGCAGGACTGCGACCTTTGTTTGATATCTTAACTATCAATTTGTGACAACTCCCCTCAACAGCTGGCACATCAACCGTTTTTTCACCACTCAATGCAGACTGCAGCAACTTCTCAGTGGTAGGATTCCGGTGCAATAAAGAACTTCTGTTTGTAGAACTTTCTTTCTGACCTCCAGAAACTGATGATCCATGACCACCGCTTATCGATTTGCGGTGCCTAGAACCACCACTAGAGATCTTGATGCTGCTCATTGACACAGCAGTTGAACTCCTCGCATCCTCTTTCCCTGAGAAGGATTGACTGTGATTGTGAGACTGGCTAGAACTGCTGCTCTTGTCTTCCCTTGCTAGAGGAACATCACTGGAACAAAAAGCTGAAACTCTTGGCTGACCCACTTTCCCGGACGAAGGAGATGATGCTTGCTTTATTGGGCCTGGGGACGAGGATGCAGACTTTATACTAGTTTCCACTGGTGTAGGTTTAATTGAGATTGTCTTAGATGCAGAAAATTGAGTAACTGAGCTCCTTGTTGCATCACTGGAACCACCAGCATTTTTGTTGCCGCTATGAGAAACCTCAGGCAACCGTGATTTAGAAGGCCATGTGACAGCTTGATTTGAGCCAGACTTAGCATCAATCATATTCATTTCAGCTTCGACACGTTTCTTCCATGTGTCAACTAAGCCCCGTGCCTTCCTCTGAATTTCCATGTTTTTATGTTGGCGCAAGTGATTAACAGATTTACCAATATTGCACATCTGTAATGCTTGAAGATTCACAGGAAGCTTATCAAGTGCACGAAGCAAAACCAAGAGAAATTCCTCAATTGATATATCACCATCCTTACTATTACTAAATTCAACGATCCTCCCTTTATGAACATCTTGAAGCCATCCATCTAACACAGGCAAACCCTTTAGCTGTACAAATCTAGCAAGGCAGTCAAACTTGTCGGTCGCAGCGACAACACTTGCAAGCATTGAACGACTAGTCAAATCCATTTTCCTGTCCACTTTATCTGGTTGCATGAGCTGAACAAGTTTCGCAGCCCCTTCACAGTCCACAAGCCCTCCTTCCTCTGTTATTTTAGAAATTTCAGATTTTAAGACGCTTTCACTGTCATCAGATTTAACTGAACGTTCACGTTTGATGGATTCAGACCCCTGTTCTCCCCGATCCCTCTTCTTTCCCTTGACTTGTGAAGGAAAAGAAGTTACACTGCTTTGTACATTATCAGAACCAGATTTCAATTGTGACGATGATATAGGGCCATTCATCGGTTTAGGAGAACGACCACCAGGCTGCACTGTTGCATGCATCTCTACTCGTGTCTTGTGTAACAGCTGCTCTACCTCTTTTTGTTGCTCCTACAGAGGAAAAATAATATTTGATGAGTGAAACATTATGAGTAGATTACAAAAATAATGCCTCAAAGATTGCAATTCCCTCTTGTTCTCAGACCAGTTCAAACAACCACCCCGCAAAATAGCCCAAAACCCTTCTTTTTCTTTTTGATGAAAAACATATCCAAGAACAAGAAACACACACCCTCTCTCTCCCTTTTTCGTTCACCATTTCAACCCTATTTATCTATTTTATCTGTAAAACAAATTACCTTTTCCATAGTTTAGCAGAGAACTACTGAGTTGTTAAGCAATGAAATGATAACTTACTTTTGTATTATCTTGATCAGTTAACCAACATAAACACTCGTTTGAAATGTCATAAACCCGCCTGCAGACAAATGAGGATATCCCTGTTGGAAGTTCAGCCCCTTTAGGAAGGAATGCGACTTTACATGGATGGAGTAATGATGCAGCTGGAATCTCATCCCTATGGAAGGAATAAAAGATTTCGTTGGGCGTGGTGTCCAACAAGATGCCTTTGCTAAGCTTCAGCTCAGCAGGACGATAGAGCCAATTAAGACCTAATTGCAAATTATTATCTTTACTCAAAGTCAGTCTACGTATTATTCCAATGAAAGGTGGTGAATCATGTGGCGGTTTGAACAAAGCGCAATCTCCCACACGAATTTTGCGACCATCCTGCAGTAAAAGGTAACATTCACTTCAGCAAGAAAAGATAAAAAATACCAACAATAAACCAACAGAATATAAGAAAACTACAATCTGCATAGAAACATAAGCAAACTACATGAAAGACGAGTACATAAATGAACGAGAAAGCATTAGGGAAAGATGTTGATAGAGTTGGAGGATGGGAAAGCAGAAAGCCCTATCTTCATTCTGTATGAAAAATTTATGGTAACACACGCTTCCATAGTTTCTAGGTGTTTTTTTTTTTGTATTGACTGTACTTCATCAGGCACAACCAACACTTATCTAACCAGGATTGGAGAGCACTAATTTGAGGCATATTTGCAATTTAACTGCTTGCTTTATCTTATCCAAGCATCTTCAGCCAACAAGACACAGTAACCGAACAGTCAACGACCATACAGGACCATGACCAAGCTTGCAAGATGAATAAGTAAGGATGGTGAACCTAGTGATAGGAGACTATTTAGCTTCGTCTGGAGAGTAGTAAATTAGTAATGCGCCTGCCTGTATCACTGCCTAAGGATTTATATGCAGAGATGAGAGACTTCATCAAGTATTAATAAGATTCTCTATGGTGGAAACTACAAAAGCAAGGGATTGGGTGATAAATTTTAGCAAAGCCCATTTTTTATAGCATTTGTGTCATAAGCACATCCATCACTATGGAGAGCAACACGATGATGTACATCTTTTTTCATTATCTTCAAGAATAGAATAAAAGTTTACTTAAAAGTTGGAATCAATGTCTTCAGGAATAAATTGGTAAATATTTGTGGAGGAGACACAAATAAGTGCTGGAAAAGAAAACAAAATTTTCTTTATTTTTTCTTCACCGTCAACCCCAAAGTTGAAACCAACACCACTGGCCTCCTTGCAGGAAGTGTCAAAAGAAAAGGAAGTCGGAGCAGCCAACATCATCATTTGAGCTAAGAAGGTGACATTAAAAAGAGAGAGAGAGATAGAACACGTCGGCCTACCAAATACCTAATTTTACACCTCTGCAAATATAACCACACACAAGCTACTCATGAATCTGCAATGATAATAAATGTGCATACTTATCACACAAAGCAGCGAAAAGCTTCTAAGCTAAAATGATACAACCACTAAAAAAACGCCAAACTGGACAAAAAATCACATACAAACTGAAAAAGCTATCCGCTTTATGCACCTAAAATTAGTATAGGAACAGATAGTATATGCAAATCACTTGATTAAAAGTACTGGAGATTCAAATAACCTATCACTATTACAGAACTCTCCCCAGGTGAATAACTACAGTGGGCGCATAAAAGAAAACGAAATACAAAAATTAGAGCCGGAAGAACCAACCAAGGCAATACCTTGCAGAAGGAATCAGCAGTAACAGTAGAAACAAGAGAAGAATCACCGACGGCTACAGTCCTCCTTGTAGTCGTCGCCGGCATGTGCTGAACACCACCACTTGCCCGTTTACAAGCCTGACCTTCTTCCCTTTGTATCCTACCATGCATAATAAAACTCCCTTTGCATTTTCCCCAATTACTTCGCCCTCAAACATCAATTATACCATCCAATTCCCAATCAATCCACACCAATTTCTCAAGACAAAAAAAAACCCAATTTTTCACAACCCTAGAACCCCAAAATTAAACCCTCGATCGCCCACAAAAACATACCAAAACCCTAGCTTCCTTTACTCAATTTCAACACGAAACCATCAATTCTCCGATCTGCAACCATCAAATTGTAGATCCAATTAATTCAATTCACACACAAAAACAAGTACCTGTTGTAGGTAGTGATGTGTACACATGTACGGTACACCATACATACCCAAAAAAAAAAAAAACAAGAGTTACAATACAAGAAAATACAAACCTTAATTTTACAAGTGCAGAGACAAAGTTAGAAATATGAAGTAGCAGTATTTTACAATCAGAGTCAGAGATGGAGATAGAGAAAGAGAAAGAGAGAGAAATATGATGTCGCGAAGTGTTGTGAAATGGTAAAAAGGAAAGGTGTTGTTGCGAACTTTCGGGTTGTAGCGATAGGGAGCGGGCAGGGCAGGGGGATATGGGCAGATTGGGCAGTCCGGGCAAGTGCATTGATAACGCCTACCCCACGTATGAGTTAAAAAGACGGAAATGTTTTTGTGACTGCTACTACTGAAGATGTCGAATGTGACTGCACTGAACTAACCCTGTCATCTCTTTTTTTCTTTTTTTTGTTTTTCCTCCGACTCCCCGCACGAATGACGAATGAATTGTTTCAATATTAGTACGAGTTTGTCCCATTGATGTATGCGAATTTGTCTCAGCATGCCAGTTATTTTTACATTGAAATTTTATGTTAATTAGAACATCTTGATTATAAATAGGTTGTTTTTTTCAATGAAAGAGAGCGTGTCACTTTGACGCATACAAATAATTATTTTATGTGTGTATTTATTTTTCAAGAATAATCATGTAGTTTTTTCAGAGATTTGTTGATTTGAGGTGGTCGACTCGAGCTATGGTGGGTTGGAAATGAGTTGACAGATGTGGGTGAGATGTGGCGTGAGGGATTTGACTTTGATTTTCCTATAAAAGCAACTCTTTTTCTTTTTCCTTTTTTCCTTATTTGATTGGCTTCAGATTCATCACTGACCCAATTGTTTTGGCTTCCGTACGCAGGGTGATTGATTACGCAGGCGGGTTGGGTGGGTGATTGATTACGCAGGCTACCTTTTACAAGGGCAAAAGGAATAATTTCCTATCTTGACGAGGGGTGTATATGTAAATTGGCAATGAGAAGTGGGAAGGGTAAAATGCCATATGGTTGGAAGTTAAGGTTGTCTTGTGGTTTACCAACACTATAATGTGTTGATAGTAGGAGCACATTCAATAGAATGTTGTCCTCTTTTGTCCTTCATATGATTTTTCAAATCTTGTTCAATTACAAGCTTATGAACTTGTTGAATGAGAATCAGTAAATTCGAGATAGTTTAACGTTAAAAATTTAAAAGCAAACTTTCTATGTATACCTTAAAGAGAAACAAAAATATACTTGTATTATGTTCTTTTTAATAAGATATACTTTTAGTTTGTTTAATAGTAATAGTACTTCTTTCACTATTTAGTGTTTCATTTGTTTATGGCTCAATTTTATGTCACGTCGCATTCCTTACCTATTACTTGAACAATGTATGAATTAGTTGTGTTGATACGTTTATTACATTTTGGTAAGAATGAAAACGATAGCCCTTGCTCTATTACAACATTGGCAAATACAAATTTCATATTGTCATTCAGGTAAGATTCTCAAACAAAAGCTTAATAGTGAAAAAATCATAACATTTATGAGGTAATTATAAGTAATTTTATATAAATGTTAATTAATAACATAATAAAATGATGATTAACCATTTAATATGTTACAATTAAGTTAAACTATAGCCGATGCTTTATTGTTGTATCTACAAATAACGAAGGTCCCTCCTCCCCCACCCCAAAAAAAAAACAGAGAGAGAGAGAGAGAGAGAGAGGGTAATGTCAGCAGCTAACCCTCTACCTACGCAAGAAAAAACAATAATAAAGGAATAGTTTGCTGCCAAACAAGTTGCTTTGCTTTTGGCAGTAGCAACCAAATCTCCTTTTAGTCAGAAAGATAGTACAAAAGCACTACGTACCTTGTAAAAAAGCTGACTCCTCCACATGGACTTGCCCATGTCTTTTTTATAAAAATACACACGTCGACAACAGATGATGTGCTCAAGAACGGCCACCAATTTAATGAGTCTCACGTTTTATACAACATGAAGGCAACTTCTCATCAAACCATTCTTGTTGGTTTCCACATCTCGGATAGAAAGAATATAAGAAGCATCCATAAGCTGCTTCAATCTTGCCCTCCTCAGTTCACCATCTCTGCCAAAACACTATCAGACTAATACTGGAAAATATTTTCAAGTGCAATTAAGGTCAGCTCATCCTGAAGGAGCTAGCATGCCATACTGATGTTCAGACAAATGTTAATATTGGCAGCAGCATGGGATGTACACAGCCTAGATGGAGTAATATCAGCCATAACGGCTCTCCGAAATGTGCAATGCACCACCCTTCAACTGACTGAACCTTATGCGGTTGCTAACAGGAAAGAAAGGTCAAGTACCATATTACCGACAAAATCACCACTAACATCAAGGGAGTTTAAGAAGATCATAAAGAATTTGTCATCCTCTTCATCTCAATAGAACGTCTCAGTTGAAGAATTTTTGGATGGATGGCCCATAGAACATCTGCACCTGCTTCCGAGACTGATAAAATACAAAACCTATTCTTGGCCTTTAAGGCTTACACAAATAACTGTATATGGGGATGAGCACAACTATGCTCGCTACAATATCATACTATCACACACAGATACTGTAATACCAAAATACAATAGAAAACAAGCACTTTTCACCCCTTCTCTCAAGAGGCATGAAACAGAGAATCCTAGTTGTGAACTAATATTTTGAATTCACTCCTTCTACTGCCATTGATGTGCAAAAGATGCACATGATCTTTGTTCATTCTTTAAACTGCCATTCACGACGACACATGGGACAATGTGCTTGAGCAGATTGAGAATTCACCCACTTCAAGATACAATGAAGATGAAATGCATGGTTGCAGGCACCCCATACTGCAAAGACAAGTAAATTATCAAAGCATTAATAGCTTTTAAAAATAGGGGCCAGACTGTACAGAGGTCATGTCAATACCATCCACAGAAAGATGATGAACCCTAACGGCCTAACCATATCAAAAAATCAAATGTCACTGTTCTCATCCTATCAAAAAATCAAATGTTACTTCCTCCTCGTCTTCAAAATCCAGTGACACTCCCAAATCTGCTGTTTAATTAACATTTAATCTGAATTTGTCAAGAAATAATCAGAAGGGAAAATGGGAGAAAGCAAAATGACATGTCTAGACTTTCTTTTGGCAATCATCTTGCCTCCCCTTGGTGTTTTCCGCAAGTTTAGTTGCAAGGTACTACTCCCTTCTCCCTTCCGGAATTGCCTGCAAGTAAAAGGCTTCCTTCCGGTTAACTTACTACTACTGCAGACAAAAACTTGAGAATCGCCTGTAAAAACATGGCATCTGATGGATTTGCACCCCCCAAAATTCCGCTTGGGTGGGCATGTTTCATCCCCTTTTATACCAGCTGTGTAGAGGCATAGAGAGATACCAAAGACTATCTTTTTCTCCTTTTGTTTTTCCTTTTTGGGTTTAATGGTGGCCAGGGCTAAGGGTTTGTGAGTTTAGGATACAAAGGTAAGTAAACAGCCTCCCTACTCCACAAAGATAGGGGTAAGAGGTCTACATACATCCTACACTCCCCAAAATCCCACTTGTAGAATTACACTGGGTATGTTGTTGTTATTGTCGTAAAATATTGGAAAATTGTATAAAGAAGGTGCAGATTTCACATGGTCTCTGAATAGACAATGTCATGATCTTATATGAGTTTGTTTTATCCCCGTATGACTGTTAGTAGTTGTACTAGAGACAACTTTACATTTGAAACTTGTGATACATCTGGAGCTGTCCAATTATCCCCCATTGTATCATCTCTGTTTCTGGCATGTCTTAAATGTGCCAACAGAGACTTTCTCAAGACAGCTTCACCCCCTTTTGAATTTGTAGTTAACACAAGTGAACCTTTTAAAATATAGGCTTCAAAAGAGACTCTGAAGATAACTGTTAATATAGGGTATGTTGCAACAGCTTACTGAGTATTTTGGTCAAATATTTTCACCATAAGCTGCCAACAAAAGGATACTACTACAAATATTTGCCGTGGATCTTGGATTCTTTGAGAATCAGTCTTAGCATATTATATGTCTCTGTGTTACAGAGCATTCCAGCTGCTTGACTACATCTTGCTATGACTAGTTCATATTGCTGACTCAAATTTGAAAGTAAATTGTTAAGTATCAATTTGATTTGTCCTAGCTGTGAGACGTTTGTGGCATTGAACCATGCTTCTTTGCATGAAAACTAACGTTTATCTACTCTGATGGAAGCTTGAACAATCACACTGTATCACCAACTTTAACTTCTATGCATGTTAGAGATCGAATTTGGTTTTAGGTGTGAAGATAGGCTTCAAGTGCCAGTAATGACTTGAATAAGTTCCCATAGATGCAGGAGTTTTCAGAAAATCACAACTTCTCAATAGTTTCCCCAAACATTTTTTTGATTCTTAAGTGTACTTCTCTTTATTTCCATGCATATTTATTTGCCACTTTTTCTGCAATACAAGATGGATATGTAATTTCCCTAAAGTTGGATAAGAAAAAGTAAGAGCACCCAAGGGTGTGGTCTAGTGGTCGATGAAGTGGAAGAAGAACCATGAGATCTCAAGTTCAAATCTCATGGAGACAAAAACACTAATACTAGGTGATTTTTCCATCTGTCTAAGACTTGGTGGAAGTTTTACCTGGTACCTGTTGCGGGTGAGAATAGCAGGTATCCAGAGAAATTAATTGAGATGTGCGCCAGCTAACCCAGAGACCACGGTTATCAAAAGAAAAGTAAGGATAAATTACTGTAGTTATTCATAGAATAAAACCAATGCAAACTACTTTTCTCTTGGGATTTTTTAAATCCTGCTAGCAAGACAGGCCGATCCTAATGGCCCTCAGTTTACGGAAGAGAAAAGATGGGGGTATAGGGAAAGACAATTTTTTAAATCCTGTAGCAGGACAAACAGTCATGCTTCATAGGACCAACTGCTCTCACTTCAGATAATCAACAGTTAAAGGAGGGCAGCCTGGGAAACATTACTACTATGCCTCTTTGGTACTTTATGGAACGAAAGATATAGAAGATTGTTTCAGAGTAGTATGGTGTAGAAGCATTAAAAATTCTTTTTCTTTTTCATTTTTATTTTTGGTAAAGAGAAAATAACATGTTTATATAGCTATCAAAATGGTTTGATGCACATGGATGACTTATTTCGGTTCATATACGTTATTTGCAAATTCTTTTGACACCAACTGGGTGTTTAGTAATGAAATCAAACTAAAAAGACTCCTGACAAACACAAAAGACTTAATGAAAGTGGTGTACTAAAGTAAGTAAGGTAATAGAAACAATGTGCAATTAAAGTAGTATTGTTCTCCCCATTGAGTGCTTAACCAAGGTACTGTAGACTGAAGGGATTTTATATAGATTATAGTGCTAAGTTTTGAGAATATCCATGTTTTCAGTAACGCACCTGCTGTGTATCTAAAAACTTGTACCCTTTACTATATCAGTCTCCAGTCTTACAACCAAATCAGACGATTTAATACTAATTTTGTCACCAAGTAGGACACTGATAGGCAACACTAGAATGAAGGATTACAAATACTGTCAAGGAACTCTTTATAGCTCTCTCATCAATGTAGAAATATATAAACCTCGAAAACTAAGGTAGGGGAATTTTTCCCGTTTTGTCAAACACATGATGAATGCACGATTACATTTTCTTTCTTCTCTTGGCAAGATGGTCCAGTAGGCTTATAGCCCTCAATTGGAAGGCACAAACGCAAAGTCCAGGAACCAAATTATTCTGATGCTTGAATTATTTCACCAATTGCATCAACAATGTATATCAAAGTTAAAAGTGCAAATACATATCGACAATGTATACACATATAAGGCACTACCTATATGCAATCAACCAAACATAATATTTATCCGTGTAAATATATTAGAATTGGTGTAACTAATTGGATATGCAGATACACTATGTTTACATGAGAATGGTTAGTCAGTAGCTTACTGAGAACATTTTTAGGGAGAGATAAACAGGCTTACTTAGTGGACAATCATCACCAGGGAGTTTGCAATCAGGACAACAACCATCAAAAGCCATCCTGCATATACCACAAGTTTCATCTTGAGCGTCCCATGTCCATGAAGCAACGGAGTGCCATCTGCAATACACAAGGAAGTAAGATGAAGTAATCACTTCATGTAGTCTAAAGTCAGACAACTATTAAAATTCCAAATGCCATGAAGAGGACGTACTCTATTCACGATCCCAGCAAAACACGCAGCAGAACTGGTTAAGAAATATAACAACATATCCTTCTGTCAAAGCATCTAATCAACTTGAAACATAAAGCTTATCCTCCATTTACTTGAAAAAATCAGAATATGCACTTCTGCACAAAAATTGAAGTAGATTTGGTGGCTACAGCTCAATTGTTGGGCTCCTTCAATTGGTGGGCTCCCTTCCTTTCACAGTTGAGGTAAAAGGTTCAAACCCCATCAGTGACGTAGCATTCCTTTCCCCCTCCCCCTCCCCAAATGTAATAACTTTTTTTTTTTTAAAAAAAAGTAGATTTTCAGAGGAAAAAGACCAAAGGGCTAGCGAGAATACTTCTTTCTAATCCTAAGAAGTTCAATGGCTCTACATTCTCCAGCAAAAATCAGAAATCAATGATATTAAATCCCAAGATCACATGATAAGGCTTATCCAATCACTAATTACATATTTAGACAGAAAAGTATGCTTTCATATCAAGAACTGATTTCGTAACAGTTGCTATAATTCACTGCACTTCTATATGCTCCAATGAAATAACATCTATATTTCATAGCCTTTCATTTAAACATTTCATATCAGTGAAATAACCACAAAAAAAGGATACGCAAAATCTTGACTTTCATTGGTTCACTCTCTGCAATTTCAAGACCACAAAAAGAAATTGGTAAGGCCACGAAAATGGGAATTCTAAATTCTACACTGAAATGAAAATTGAAAACTCTCTTGAGAGAAAACAAATTAAAAGAAGTAATTTGGAAGAAGATATAAACCTTTTTCCCAGACAAAATTGATGCTGACTTGTTGAGTGAAAATTGAACTGAAATGATCTCTTTTTAGGGCTTTATACGAACTTTGACAGTGGCGGAAAAACTAGTGAAAAAATATGTTATGGGCCTACCTTGGAAGCAACAGGCTTCGGCTTAGATTACAGAGATAGCCCAGACTGAAATAGCCCGTATCCTACAACTCACATGGCCCGTTAGTGATTTTAGAGCCTTAAACAAGAAAAAGAAAAAACTATATATACAACAAAAAATCACGTAAAGAAACGCCCTTTTTTTTTCCCTTTTCTAATATACTATCTTTGCAATTTTTTTCTCGCTCTCGCCTTAGTCTATCAATGTATATAAATTGGTTATTGATTATAAGATATGTGATGGTTGTTTGTTTTTTTTTTACACAAATTTCTCAAGACAAAAAAAAACCCAATTTTTCACAACCCTAGAACCCCAAAATTAAACCCTCGATCGCCCACAAAAACATACCAAAACCCTAGCTTCCTTTACTCAATTTCAACACCAAAACATCAATTCTCCGATCTGCAACGATCAAATTGTAGATCCAATTAATTCAATTCACACAAAGCAAATTTTTGTTGTAGGTAGTGATGTGTGCAAGTACGGTACACCATACATACCCAAAAAAAAAACAAGAGTTACAATGCAAGAAAATACAAACCTTAATTTTACAGAATCTTGAGAGATAAAGTTAAATATGAAGTAAAGATTTACAATCGAGTGAGAGATGGAGATAGAGAAAGAGAAGAGAAGAGAAATATGATGTCGCGAAGTGTTGTGAAATGGTAAAGGAAAGGTGTTGTTGCGAACTTTCGGGTTGTAGCGGGATAGGGAAGCGGGCGGGGCATCCACATTTTCAGTGTATATCTCATTTAGTATGAATAATGAAGAAACACTGCACGATCGCTGTGAAAAAAAATAAAAGTACGGAGTGTGATTTTGTGTTTTTACCAAATTTTATAGTTTAAGTAAATATTGTTTTGCTATATTTGAAAATATGAAACTATTGATATTTCTTGTAATTATTACTCTATAGTTATATATTTATGTTTTTCCTTTATATATTGTGATTTTCCTCTTAAAAAAGGAAGTCGGGCCATTCTATTTTTGGCTAAAATCATAATTCAAAAAAATTCCACCATAACTTAGCAAACATACCTACTATATTATAATATATAGCTATAGTTTTAAAATATTATAAAATATGTAAAAATATTACAAAATATAGCAAAATTTCAATTAGTTTTTTCTTTCCCCTTTGGAGGCTTAAAACACTTTTTGTATCTATATTTCTACTCTATCTCTTATCAAATCAATTTTCTATATTTTCTCTCATTAATATTATTCACTATTTTCTCCGATTATCTCTCTGCGTGTCCCCCTATCTCTTTCGTTGCCTCCCTTTTAACGTTTCTATACCCCCCTCTCGTGCCTCTCTCTCTTTCTCTATCCCAATCAACCCAATCAATTTATTATAGATAGAATTATTGTCCTCATTCTTCTTCTTCTTCTCATTCTAGGTAATTGACATTGTCGGAGAGTAAAATTTCAAATTTTATTAGCAATCTATCATTATCGGAAATCAAGCTCTAAGTTTGATTAGCAATCTTTCAGATGAAGAAGCCTTCTCTACACCACCATTAATGAAGAAAAATTAAAGCTTCAAATTTTATTAGCAATCTATCATTTGAGAAAAATTTTCATTGTCATTAATTGAATTTTTTTTTAGTTATTTTCTTAAGCTTTTTGTCTTTTGTGTATAAATGACAGAATTGATACATTACAATATTTTCAAACTTTTGTCTTTGAGTATAAATGGTGAAATTAATAGGTTGTGTTCATCTTGTATCGGTGCATACAACTAAACGTATTTTTATTCTAAATAGAGTGATACAATATTTCATTCTTTATTTAGTGATGCAATTGTGCAAATTTTCAAGCTTTTGTCTTTGTGTAGCAATGACGAGAGTTAATATAGTATGTATCAGTTGTTACCAGAATGATATTGATACGATTGTCTTCATCTTGTATCGGTACATACAACTAACTGTCTTGTTACACCCTATAATTTTGACATTTGGATAGCCTATTAATATTTAGTTAAGGTTTAGAATGTCATACATGTTAGAAAAGGAAGGGTCAGGAGGAGAGAGGGAGAGGGGAGAGAGAGACCGGACAAGCGCCGCATCGAACCGTCACAAGAGGAGGCCGGGCAGACCCCTCCGCGATGGCAACGTGCTACAGGCCATCCCTCCGCGATGGCCAACATACCACGGAGGGCTGTGGCTCAAATTATGTAAGCCCCCTCCACTTCGATTTTGATTCATTTCATTATATAATTTCCAGCAAAAACGAAGGAAAACAATCAGGGACGAAGGGGTTTGATAAATATTCGTCCGATTACGCCGTCAAAACGCAATCCTAACTCAAATTAACCTCGGATGCAAAAGTATAAAGTTGTGAAGACATTTCCTACGGAGTTGATTTTGTGAAATTCGAGTGGCGGACTTGAGTCGTCTCTTAGGCTAAAGTAAGTGGAATTACTCAAATAAAGTGTCTGTCTGCTCTCGCCTGGTAGTATTTCTCCATGCGGATTTTTGATGGCGAGTTTTAGGTTAATTTTCAAATAAGTCAAAGTTTGGGCCATATATATATATATATTAAAGTAGCATTTTCTTAGGAATATTGATGAATTTTAGTTCTAATTGCTATGAATGTGAATACAATTGGAAGAAATAGTGAATATTAGTAGAGTTAAGCTAGTTAGCGGAAAAGTCATTAACTGAGGTATGTGAAGCTAGTTTCTTTCGGCAGTTAGTAATTCGGTAGAGCAAACTGATAAGTTCTAGTAGAAAGTTTCGAAACGGTGCGGCATGTCCCCCGGTATGTAATCTAGTAAAGAGTACGTGGGGATATTATCGTGTTCAGCGGAAACTTAGTAAAGCAATATAAGTTCCCGTAAAGTATTTCAGAAATAGAATAGTAGCTTAATATGAATTTTAGAAAGAATGTTAGAAATAGTAAATCATGTTTACCATGAAACTTAGTCATACGGCATGATTCTCGTGAAATATTATATCTTGTTTATTGATTAGCCTGATGTAATGAAATTTTTTATATATATATATATATATATACCATTATCAGTTTCAGCATGTATTATATATACTTTTACATATCACTATCATTAGTTTCGTATGTATTATTGCGGTTAGTATTATCAGTTGAGACTTAAGCTGTATTGTTTTTGGGTTGGATTACCTAGCATGTAACTACACCTAGGGTTAATAGGCGTATCGAATCGTCCGCTAGAGGCCGAGGATACGTCGCTCTGAGTTGCATGTCGTCCCTAGGAGCGAAGATGGGATCTCCAGTTTTGTTTTTGCCTTGGTCGGCTTTTATACACTCCGTCGAGCGGGTACGCCGGAGTGTTAGTTCGAGTTCTCAGAACTCGGAGTACGGTTATAGTCGGGGCTCGAGCGGGCTCAGTTGCGTACCTAGGGGACCGGCAGGACGCTTACAGTTACTATGGGAGATGGGATGACCGAGGTAGGTAAGGACGCTCAAAGATTTTCGTAACACAAACGGGTCTCAAACAAACAATAATCACATACAAGCATGTTGATCTAAAAATACTATCCATATTTCGATCTCCTGACTTTGATACTCTTTTATTATTAAATGATTCTCATGCGAGCTATCTTGTAGTCTCGAAATATTATCTGACTGTCATTTCTCTACCATCTTTATTTTGACTATAGCATAATATTATAAAACATGCTTCTTCGGATTCATACTAAACTCAATTCTCGACTTCTAGGTTCTTTCTTCTATAGTTCACGCTATTTGCTATCTTCGATTACTAACTTGCGAAGGAACTGGCTTTACATACGCCGGCTTCTGATTTCCCAACTAACTGGCGTAACCAGGTCAGCATTACGCTATTTCTCCCAACTGCATCCATATGTGTATCAATTAGGACTAAATACATTAATATTACGAAGAAAGTATCACTTTAATATATATATAACCCAAACTTTGACTTATCAAAATACGATCGAAAACTCGCTATTTCTCAGAAGTCAGAGAGAATGCTTACTTTAGGGCTATGAGTATATTAACACTAATTTGTAGCAATACCACTTACCTTATCTCGGCAGGACGACGATTCGCCAGCCCAGAATTTCACGAAACTAACTCCGCGGGGAATGCTTAAACAAACAATACTTCTTGCCCAAGATTAATTGAGTTTGGACCGCATTTAATAGCGTAAATGGACAAAAAATTATTGTTTGTTGAATTTAGAAAATAGTTAATATTTTTATATAAAATTTAAAAAAGTAAATGTTAACAAGTGGAGGCCCTTTTATTCTTGGGACCTTTCAGTCGCGTGCGTCGAATGAGATTTATATAAGTCGCATTTGCTTGCGACGCCGACTGGCTCTTGTCCGGTCTCTCCCCGGGCCCTTTGCTCGCACGTATGACATTCTAAAACTCTTAACCAAAATGCGAATAGGCCATCATAGTGTCAATATTTTACGGGGGTGTAACATCTCCCCCTTAAGAACATTAGATCTGAATGTAAACTTCTACCCAAAAATTTCAACTGTTGACTTAGTTTAGAAAAATTTAGTGAAGTCTCCCACAATAATATGGACTATATCAAAAATCACGAAGCTGTGAGAAAAGTCCAATACAATTTACTCACTTTCAACACTAGTATTCATTACATAAACCAGCTATTTCATTTATTTACATAATATAAGGCAATTCATAAGACAACAATACTAACGTACCTTTAGTTGATTAAGTGCGGAGCAGGTTGAGGATATCACGGCTTTCATATCTTCCTTTAGCCACGAGTCATCTCCACTATCGGTTCTGTTACGCCATAATACTTTTGTGAAGCAATATCTTTAGTTCTCGACTACCGAATCTGCCTGTTTAGTATGGCTACTGGAACTTCTTCATAAGCTAGCTCTTACGTAACCTGGATATCTAATTTTAGGGACAACTGCAGCGGGGTCTCCTATGCACTTCCTTAGCATAGATGCGTGGAAGCGAGCGATTCTAATTACGGAGGCAAGTTCAACTCATTGCCACTTGGCCTATTCTTCAACGAATCTGATAAGGCCCAACGAATCTGGACTGAGACCTGCCTCTCTTGCCGAATCTCATGCCACTTTCATTGGAGATACTTTCGAAATACCCAGGTCATTCATCAAATTCAGGTCTGCGCCGCAAATGTTATACGATTTCTGGCGGCTCACGATTACATAATCGATGGCGTTCTCACGATAGAAGCTTTACCTTCTCCTACGGCCGATGAATAATATCGGCCCAGTCAGTGTGGCTACTCCCCTTGGAAACCGGCCAGCGGGCGATCTACATTTTCCCATTACAACGCCTCGAGGCGTCATGCGGATCGTGGTGATAACTATTATTATAAGCAAACTCAATTAACGGCAAATGCTGGAGTCGGCTACCTCCAAAGTCCTAGCGCACACACCCGTAACATATCCTCGAGCATGAATAGTGCGCCGCACGTCCATCGTACAGGGGTGGAATGTTGTGCTCAGAATTGTGGCGTTCCCAGACCTCTACGAAATGACTGCAAAATCTGGTTGTAAATTGTGCTCCTCTTGTCGAGATAATAGATACTGGAACACCGTGTAATCTAACTATTTCTACGATATACAGTGTGTGTCTTCGGCGGAGAAAGTAGCTTTCCTTTGGCGGGAAATGAAGCTGATTTCGTCGATCTGTCAACTATTACCCAAATGGAATCATGTCTATGCATGGTACGGGGTAATCACGCTGCAAATCCATGTTGGCCTTTCCCGTTTCGAGCCTGGTATGTCTGAGTTAACCGCTGGTCTTACGGTGTTAAGCTTTTACTGTTGGCAGTAAGGACATTGGGCTACAAATTCGGCTACTTCTCTTTTCATACTTGTCCACAAGTAAATTTCCTTGATATCATGGTACATTTTCGTCTTATAGGAATTGGAGAGATAGCGGGCGTAATGTGCCTCACTCATCAACTCTGTTTGGCGAAGCCTGAGCTATCTTTGAAACACAAAGAGCGGCCCTCACATCGCAGCACTTCATCCTCAGTTACCTGAAAGTCTGGCTGACTTTCCCTTGCTGAATTATGTCCTTAATGTCACGGACAAGGTCGGGATTTCATATTGCCGTTCTTTTACCTCACTGACTAATGACGACACGGCGGTGTTGAATTACCGCTCGGTTGTCCTCTGCTTCTGCAACACGAACTAAAGCGGCTAATTGATGTATTTCCCTGACCAACTCCCATTGCTCCGGATTTGCCAAATAAGACAAACTCTATCGATTCTGGTGGTATCTGCTGCTACATTGGCCTTTCCTGGATACAGAATGTCACGTCATAATCTTTCAATAACTCTAACTAGCCGTATTTGTCGCCAAATTCAACTCCCTACGAGTGAAGATATACGTAGGCTCTTATGATCGTGAAAATATCACATGGACGCCATACAAGTAATGTCTCCATATCTTTAAGGCGTGGATCACTGCGGCTAACTCCAGATCGTGGGTAGGGTAATTCTTTTCGTGTTTCCTCAGCTGTCTGGAAGCATACGTAATCACCTTTGCCGTCTTTGCGTAAGCCACCTTGATCAACCCAATACACGATGCGTCACAATATCTTGAATAACCCTCTGTACCTTCCGGTAATGCTAACACTGGGAGGTGGAGGTTAGTCTGTCTTTTAATTCTTGGAAACTCTGTCCACACGCCTGTCTCACGAAACTGCGCTACCCCGTCGCTTAGTCAGGTATCCACGCTAATGAAGCTATGGACTTCGGTCGAGGAGTGGTAGGTGCGGCCATGTTTTGACCGGCTTCTATTTTAGCATTGTCAACATACCAACATCCGACACAATATGCCCCAAGCTAATGTGAGTTCGGCGGGAATTCACATTTGGAGAACTTGGCATATAGCGCGCGGTCCACGGAATGCAGGTGCTTGTCAGTAAATGAGGCCGGTGGTCTGCCTCGGCGGGAATACACCGAGAATATCATCGATAAATACTATCACGAACAGTTCCAGGTATGGTCTGAAGGTACTGTTCATCGGGTCATAAATACTTGTTGGGGCATTCGTCAGCCCAAAGGACATACCTAGGAATTCAAAGTGGCCATATCGGGTCCTAAAGAGGCTATTTTGGGAATGTCTCTTTCACGAACTCAGACCTGATGGTATCCGGACCGTAAGTCAATCTTGGAGAAATATCTGGCCCCCTGTAACTTATCAAACAAATCATCTATTACCGAGCGGATACTTATTCTTGGTTGTAATCTTATTGAATTTCTTTGGTAGTCTATACACATGCGGAGTGAGCCATCTTTCTTTCTCACAAATAGAACTGGCGCAACCCACGGTGAAGTACTCGGCACGATAAAGCCCTTATCTAACCAATCCTTCAGTTGTTCCTTTAATTCTCTGAGCTCGGCAAGAGCCATCGATACGGAGGAATTGATATGAGTTGAGTGTCACGGTAGCAAGTCGATTGCAAAATCTATTTCCCTTTTGGGGAATACCGAGGTAGCTCATCGAAAATACATCGGGATTTCATTCACCACTAGAACAGACTGGAGTGTCGGAGACTCTACCGAACATCCTGAACCACGACTAGGTGGTAAATACATCCCTTAATATCAACTTCCCTCGCACAGTGGGATAAACCTACCTTTTAGGCGTATTTGTGTGCCCTTCCTCTCCCCTGCCTCCCCCTGTAAAGTGGAATCGGACCGCTTTGGTCCAACGTTCTACGTTGGCATAGCATGACACCAGCAATCCATACCCATAATGGCATCGAAATCAATCATTCTAACTCTACCAGATCTGCGTAGTCGGCAGTCAACAACCTCTCTTGTACACCCTCGATAAATTCTGCTAGCTATAATGGAGTCACCGACGGGTGTAGATGCGAAAAGGAAATTTCTTTGTAGCAATTCTGGTGCAACACTGGGCTGCAGGCCACAAATGGGGTAACGTGGGACAAAGTGGACCCTGGATCAATCAATACATAAGTAGGGTATGAGCAAATAGTCATCATACTGTTACCACATCTAGAGACGTCTCTGAATCCTTTGTCTCCACTGATGCAAGCATAGGTACGGCTTGAGCCCGGCAGACTAGAAGAGCTCCTGATCTACCTCAACCTCTACCTGTTGAACCTGGGGCCTACGCCCTGCTGAGGCTGTTGGAGCTCGCGGCCTGGTGATGCTGCTGTTCTGGCTATCTCGGTTACCTCGTCCCCAGCCGGACAATCTTTCATCCTATGTCCTTCACGGCCACATATATAACACCTTTGTGGAGCCATATCTGCAAGCTTTGAGGTGGAGTTAGTTGCAAACGGGCAGGGTGGAAAATGTGTATCCGCTTTCTGTTCTACCCTCCTTTGATGAGGAGAATCCCTTTGTTCGGGAAACTACTACCCGGTCACGGCGACCACGGAGGATAAATCTACCTACATTGCAGTATTGAAGGCGGGGGTCTAGGTGGCCTATCAAAAACCCGTGGCCTGTCCCGAAAATCGGGGCCTATCAGAAAGTCGTGGCCTATCAGGAAAGCCATGGCCTAGGCCCTCTGCGAGATCTCCACGAATCTCATCAAATCTATCTCTGTGGCTGCTCACGATTTATTTTGTCTATTACTGTTTACTTGTGTCTAAGACCCTCAACGGTATGAAGCGCTTGCACCGAGCAATGTCATATCTTACCTCAACGTGGCTGTCATACATGTCTCAATATGATACGGGTTTAAACCCATAATGAATCGGTGAACCCTCGATGGCATGGTATCCACGAAGGCTGGAGCATAGCGGGCTAAGGAATCAAGCGTAGGGCATATTCACGTACGCTCCTTGCCCCTGCTCCGGATACAAGAAGCTAGTCCATCCGGGCTGTCTGACCTCCCGTGGCAAATAATGGTCAGGGAAGGCCTACGAAAGAGTGCGCATGCCCAGGTCGGAGGG
Organism: Datura stramonium; assembly: GCA_018107945.1. Lineage (NCBI taxonomy): Eukaryota > Viridiplantae > Streptophyta > Magnoliopsida > Solanales > Solanaceae > Datura > Datura stramonium. The sequence goes on along the minus strand of JACEIK010004149.1, from coordinate 49,629 downwards.
CAACGTCTCTCCCTCGAGACCTTCCCGGCTATCGTACCACAACACAATAATGTCTCTGTAGAACCTTCCATCTCAGCGGATTTTGTAGGTGTTATATGCATGACCCGAAAAGATTCTCTGCATTTGGTCTAGAAATCTTGGGGGTCCTACACTTTGATCGACCACAGGACTACATGGGGACCTAATCCAAGAAATTCCACACGACCCTCAAGCGCGAGATCCACTTGATGGCTCTGCTGGCTACAGGTGGCACTGCGCGGCACTGAGTGGCCATTATTTGTGCCAACAAAACAAGCGCACTGCGGACTTCATTCGGATGGTGTAGGTACGGAGCTATCGGTGGTGGTATCGTCCCAAATGGCTCCTCGATGAGATGGGGACTCTTTGAGAAAGAGCTGTGATGATGCCTCTATATCACCCTCAAATTGGGCTGATTCTAAATGTTGAGGCATCCTGTTGGTGCTTCTCCTACTGCGGTATCCGTATACGCTTGTGGCGGTATCGGCTGATGCTGCCATTTAATGTAAACAAGAGTATGATAAGTTTTAGGGACTCAACCCTATACTGTACTACTCTATGTACGACTGAATATGAAGAAAAGAGTAACCATCCTATTATGCCTTGCAGCCTCCTGCCTATAGTATGTGGTACACAACACATCCCATGGAGCAAGACTCTGCCATGGCTTGGAGACTCCCTGGGACACGACACACTACGATACCAAGTTTGTCACGCCCCACCTTGGGGGTATGATTGACACTTGGTGCCCTACTAGGATCTGAACTGCTGGACTGCTAAGCCTAAGCACTTCTAGTGCCTGGCTGGCTCTAGCACTGCGATTTGGAATCCTTGGGCTATATAGCGTATAATCTGACCCCAGGCCAGTCTAGACCTATAGCCACTGTACAACAGCAACAGCTAACAGAATCTCACATCAATATAGGGAACCTATGCACGGCCCGATAAGGCCACCATGCTGACTAGTTATTTCTAAATTAATGTAACAAATGCTAAGCGACTCGTGACCCGACAAGGTCACCACTACTAAGCGGGATAGGGCCCCACGGCCAACGTAAACAACTAAACATACACTTACTGACCCCACACAGCAGAAGCACAACTAACAACATGGAGATATACACAATCTCTGCAAGCCTCTAAGAATACTGATTAGATGGTCGGGCTACCCGTACTATACAAACAAAAGAAAAAATGATATAAACCTACGAATATCAAGCTCGGGATGTGGAGCGATGACCTCTGCGAGCTAGGATCGGGGATAGGTTCCTCGTCTATAGGTAGGCTGCGGGCAAATGATGCAGCACCCCAAACATGTGTCGGTACCATTGGTGCAGGAGTATGTAAAACAAGGCGAACAAAGCGGAATATAAATAACAAAACTAGAAATTCTAAATAGCGAGAAAGTATACGAAAGCTTGTTTGAATGGCGGGATCACAGAAATAGCTTGTTTGTACTGAAGGTAGGGTAGAAACATACCTGTCAATGTGGCGATCTGCTGTTTATCGGCTAATAAATAACATATATATACATATATAACATACGAGACCTGCCCAGTAGCCATAAGCGGAAGGTGCCAACCAACACACAGTCTATATACCCCTACCGGTCAAAACCAACCAAAAATGCATCACTCAAGTCAACTACTAACTACGAGCACCTCTACTGCCCCCACAGGTCTCCGGCTCGGACTATGACCTTTGATATATGTAGCGTATGCGAGCCCCCGGAGGACTCCTGTGCCTCAACTCTGTACTCTGTACTGTACTCATGCTCGGTACTGTACTACGTGCTTTGTAATGCTATGCTGATCAGCCTCATATGGGGAGTGCTCCATCCCATCTTCGTCCTCTAGCGGACGGCATACCCTCCTTGGAGTGGCGTATCCCCCACCCTCGGCGGTGGGTCGACGATTACCAACCCGGGCGGTGAGGACGCTCAAAGGTGCCCTCATAACACAAACGGAGTCTCAACAAACAATAATCACATACAACAGAATGTTCAATCTAAAATACTATCCATGTTTCGATATAGTATTAAACTGATTCTCATGCGAGTTATCTTGTATACGAAATATTATTAGCGCGATATTTCTCTACCGTCTTTTTATTTGAATATAACATAATATTATAAAACATACTTCTTTGGATTCATGCGAACTCAATTCTCGACTTCTAGGTTCTTTCTTCTATAGTTTACGCTATTTGCTATACTGAATTACTAACTTGCCGAAGGAACTAGCTTTACATACCTTAGAGCCACGATTTCCCAACTATTGTGTCAGCTAAAGTCGATATTTCGTATTTCTCCCAGCTGCATCCATATATGTATCAATTAGGACTAAATACATTAATATTCTGAAAGAAAGTATCACTTTTAATATATATATAACCCAAACTTTGACTTATCAAAATACGATCGAAAACTCGCTATTTCTCGGAAATTAGGAAAGGGAGAAATACTTGCTTTAGGGCTATGAGTATATTAACACTAATTTGGAAAAATTCCATACCTTGGCTCGTGGGGCATTCGCCAGCAATTTCTGAGAAACACTCCACTTGAGGTGCTTCCATTTCAGCTTAATACTTCTGCCCAAAGATTAATTCGAGTTTGGACCGCGTTTAATAGCGTAAACGGATGAAATTTTGTTGAATCTCCTCGTGCCTTCTGCTTTTACGTTGCGTTTATGGAAATTTAGAGGGGAGTAAATGATAAAACTGAAGTGGGAGGCCCTTTTATTCTTGGGACCTTTAAAGTCGCATTCGTCGAATAAGAGATTTATAAGCGCATTTGCCTTGCGACGCGCCGACTTAGCGCTTGTCGGTCCTCTCGGACCTAACTCGCACGTATGACATTCTAAAACTCTTAACCAAAATGCGAAGGCCCATCTACATGTCAAGAATTTACGGGGTGTAACATATAGTGCGCGCCCGTTTTGGGGCACGCTGCATTACTTGCCTGCAGGTACTCATAGACGGGCCGATCCCTCGTAAATCCAGCAAACACACAGTCATCGGCTCACGGCTCATGGTAGCTAGACAGCTAGAGGTTTATTTTCTTTTGTTGTACGGTATGGTGGACGGTGCCTGTCCCGCGACCATCTTATCGGTATTCTTAGAGGCTTGCAGGGTGTATATTCCCTGTGGTTGTTGTGCAGTCGTGTGAGTCGTGTGTATGTTTTGGTTATTTATCATGGCTGTGTGGGGCCTTATTCGGTTGGTAGTGGTGATGTTGTTAGTCCACGTCGCGGTTGCATGTTTTCTTGATACGAGGAAATAACTAGACGACGCCGTAACATATCCAGCCCCATAATTCCTAATGAATTCAGATTGTTCTGGGTGGTTGTTGTTTGCTTACAGGTGGGTATAGGCCTAGTGGCGGAACAGTATTTACAATTATATAACCCGTCGTTTTCTTGAATCGAGTTAGAGCCAAGCCCGGCACCCGAAGTGTTTAGGCTCGGCTAGCGGCGATCCAGTCCCTAGTAGGGCACCGGGTGTCGATCATGCCTTCAAGGCGGGGTGTGACAATTACATTCCAAATATGATAGAATGATGAAAATTTTCATTCTATATTTAGTGATAAGACAAACAAGTGATTACCAGATTATAATTTGTATTCTATTTCTTCAAATTTGTGGGGACATCATCACAATTGATATATTGCAGATTTTGATTTATACAAATTGCTTGGTTAAAGATTCATTTGGATAAATTTATCCACATCAAGTATTTAATTTACATCAAATAAATAAATATTGAATTTCAATGGTTAAATTTTATTTTCAACTATAAGCTTTGTTTGAATTAGTTAGAACTTTTTAACTTATGACTCTTGATTTATTTTGTTATTTTTGGCTTAAATATAAGTATTTAAAAATTATTTTGACTTAAAACACTTAAAATAAGTCAATTCAAAAAAAGGACTCTAATTACATAATAATATTTTTTACGTAAATGATGGTTTTGAGGTATATTTTTTCTTTCTTTTTTTAGTGATCCTTTGCGTGGGATATCAAAATTCTTCTTCTACCCCTTTCCTGTCCCATTTCATTCTGATAGATATTAATGTGAGTAATAGCATATTTGGCCAAGCTTTTGGTAGGCTAAGTGCTTTTTTTAAAAAGCACTTATTTAAAAAAAATAAGGTGTTTGGCCAAACTTTTGAGGAAAAAAATAAGTGCTTTTAGAGAGCAGCAAAGTTATTTTTTTAGAAGCTAAAAAAATAGCTTTTCCCCAAAACACTTATTTGAAAAGCACTTTGTGAAAAATACACTTAGAAGCACTTTTCAAAAGTTTGGCCGGATACTAATTATTGCTCAAAAAAGTGTTTTTAAATTTATTAGTCAAACACAAACTGTTTCTCACCAAAAGTACTTTTTTGATAAAGCACTTTTGAAAAAACACTTCTCAAAATAAGTTGATTTATTTGGCCAAGCTTATAAATTATGTAGCAAAGTTATTGAACTTCCTTTTATTTCAATAAAATCATCAACTTTGAGATTTTCTCTTATAAAATCACTCTATTAAATTTGTTATTAAAAAAATTGACATGACAAAATAAATTAAATTTTATACCATATATAGCTATGGACCTCTAAATAAAATAAAATAAAACACCTAAACCTACCGATAATTCCGTAATCGTTAAAATTATAAGCCTACAAATAAAATAAATTAAATTTCTATGTTATATAGATATGACCCTCATAAATATCTATTTTATTAAAAATATGTATCTATATATAGGATCTTGATTTATTTTTAATAAAAATAAAATAGACTATATTTATTTTTCTCTATTTGAATTTTTAAAAAATATTTAATAACAAATAAAGAAACCAACACATGCATACTTTTATGAAAAAAAGTGGGCAGCGGAACACTTTTAATTTATTAATTTTCTGATGATTTTTCCTCTTCATTTTTTATTAATTTTTTCTTCCATTATCTATCTATCCCAAAATAAATTATAATTTTGGAAATACATTTCTTCACCTCAAATCTCAATCCTTTATACATTTTCTTCTTTTCTTTTACTCTTTTTCTTTTGTATTTTAAAAAAAAAAATTATAATTATGAATTAAACTTATGATTTAAATTTTAAAAAAACAAAAAATTTTATATTTATTTTATTTGTGATATCATGACTATATGACATAAAAATTAATTTATTTTCATGTTATTATTTCTTAATTATGATAAATATGAATTGGTGATTTTTATAGAAAGTCTTAAATGAAATAATTTTATTGATACAAAATAAAATTAAAGACTTTAGTAGATTTTATAAGAGAAAGATCTACTTTTAGTGATTTTTAGTTCATCTTTTAATTTTTTCTGTAAGAATAATAAAATAAAATTACTCATCATATTTTTTTTTGATTGAAATAAAATAATTAAATTAATTATGTTTAGTAACAAAAAATAGGATCATGGTAGACCAAATGAATATGCTCCATAAGGTATGTTAAACTCTTCATAATAGATCTACCAATTAAAAAAAAGAAATTCACAATTATGAATAACTGAAACAAATTACTTAAGCAAAGTAACATGAAATATTTTAAAAAGAATCTAGACAATTATTAATATGATACTAAGTATTATATGTGATATTTATAATATTTTTATTGCAATCGTACCAATCAAAGAATAATTATATGGGAAAGAGGAAAGAAATTCAAAATATACAATATCTCTTTAAATTATTTTTAGATTGTAACTAACCATCAAAAATCATTATCTCTTGAAACTAACAAATATTGTAATCAAACTACGTTACATAATTAGTGTCAATCACAAAATGACTTTCGAAAAAAATTAATTATATACATGTGGCACATTTAAAATATCACTACTATTGAAAGTACATCAATATTGATGGCCGTAAGGATTTTGTTGATCATGTTTGTTTGGATGATGGTAATACATCCATAAAGAAAGTATCCTAAAAGCGCGGTCTGCATGCATAAAAATTAAATGGCTTGAGGAATGGACAATTTTCTTGTCTTTACATACTCCTTTCGTGTTACATGCTATAAGTTAACTAATTCAAAAGCTAATCATGAAAGGGATAAATTTGTAAGGAGTCCTCATGAAACAATATATGAGTTTATGAACGTAAAATTGAGAAATATCACAAGATATCACCAACTTGCAAATTAAAGTTAGAGAATTGTGGACATAAAGTATGAAAGTTATAGATATTATTAAGAGTAGAAATTGAAGATGTGTGAGTCATGAGTAGCAACACTTTATAAAGACGACAGCAACGGTAATATACTTAATGAAATCCACAAAATAGTGCTGTGGATGGTCCTGATATATGCGAGACCTTATTCCTATTTCTTGGAGGTAAGAATACTTTTTTTTAGAAGGCCTTTGAGTTGTAGACATTAAACAAAAAAGGAAAAATATATTCAAAATATTAGCTATCATTATTTCATAATTAGAATAAAGTCAAAAAAAAAAAAAAAATTCTTGACCAAAGAAAAGTGCCATGTCACTCTCTTTTTCCTAGTTTTAAAACACACGCACACACATATAAAATTAATTACTTGAAGTTAAAGTTGAAGAAAATTTCAGAAATTGCAAGTATCTTTTTCACTTGAGCGTCCTTTTAGATAAACACCAACTCTTGAAAGACGTTTCTATTACATAGAAGAGTGACGAGTTAAGACAATCTAGGGTAATTTTATAATAAAATATCTAGTTTAAAATAGTTGTCCATCACATAAAGAGAACATTGAATTTCCAAAAAAATAAATCAAATTCTAGAAAATTCTAATGACTTTCATATGTTGGAAGAGTAGAAAACTTATGTGCACATTTAAAAATGTGGGGTTCATTTCTTATCTTCAAAAGGTTATCAAAGATTATTTTTAAAAATAAAATAAAAATAAAAATTAAAGTACCATATATACTTTCTTTTCTTAAGTAAGTGTATATCTAATCTAATTGCTCTATTTTATTATTCCTTTGCTTTAACAACATATTTTCTATTGTATGTTTACTAAAATATTTCATATAAAAAATTATTATTCTAATTTTAAATTATAATTTATTATTTTGTACCTTTTTCTCTAATAAATATAGAAAAAACTTAGTCTGGTAAAAAAAAATATTATACTAAATTGAGATCAAAAGAATAAATAAGGATAATTTAGTTAAATTATTATTTTAAATATTTTTAAAGCATAAAAAGATAACATGATAAATAGAATGAATCGGATGAAATACTTAAAATTAAGGTAAACTAGAAAGTGCTAAGCTATATTTTTAAAATAATAATATTTTTAAATAAAAAATTAGAGGTAAAATGAGTACCTTGGTCTGAAGTAATATATATAATATATGAAATAATGTAAGTTTGATTTATTTTTGAGATATCGAATCAAATTTTGATAAAAGAATAAGTATTATCGACTACAATTTAGAAAAGATGACAAAAATAATAAATGCATAATTATAATATGAAAAATTACATAACCTATTAATATTGATACGAACAAAATTTAAAATAAAGACTCGCGATTGTTATATAATTTTATTAAATCTAACAAATAAATTATCTTCGAATTCTAATAGACTTATTCCATTATCGATAGTAAAATAAAATTAAATATTAGATCCCAAGTGTTTTATAACTAAAAAAATGAATGTTCCCATAATTGATATGAACAAATTTTGAAAATATTTATTTTGGATTAATTATTTTATTATAATATTTTATTTTTTATGCTAAAAGTTTTATTGAGACAAATAAGTAATCGGTCAAAATGCTATATAATATTTTTGTGAATAAATTTTTTAATTTTTTTAAATATACAAAATAGTAGTAAAAACATAAGTTTTCTCTATATGAATTAATGTGAGATTAACAATTATATTAAACCCGTGTATAAGCCTTAAATTTTGTCCTCCAAAATTTACATCAAATAAATGAATGGTAAATTACATGTCTTATATATGAATTTTTATCACTTAATTATAATTTAGTATATATTTTTAATTATTATTTTAATTTGTGATTCTTATGATTAAATTGTTTGATCCATTTTAATGTTATATTCTTCTTGCAATTTTTTCCCTGGGGTCTAAAAGACACAATCTTATTACTTGTCTTTTTCTCATGAGATAATTACTCTGTTGATAATGCCCCAAAAAATAATTACCAAGTAGTAATATTTGAATTCACTAAACTACTGTACCAATTAGGTTGAATCATTTTTTACTTTCAAAACCATATTGTATGTTTGGGAATCTTTCATTAACTTTCTTTATTCCTGCATTGAAATCTGTGCATAGTTGTTCGTCATTAGAATAAATGTTAATCCTCTTTTTCCTTTAAGTGTAAACTAATTTTAATTGGAGTATAAATAATTAGCACGTAAACTAATCCAGGGGTGTGGGGTGGGTTCAAGATTCTTTTGCTCTGACTGTGTATAAATTATAATATTCTAATTTCCACTCCCTGTTTAGCTTCCCATCCTGCTCATAATATTCTATAAACTATTTATAGACTTATTTCTGGGAAAAGGTTTAAATTTAGTTTTTGTTGATTAGGAGCTAAAAATATATTTGTCGTTAAAAGATTGCTCTAAATATGTCGTCTTTTGTTTCTTTATCAGCTAAAAGGTTAAATTTTATTTTTAATTGAGGTAAAAATGAGAATTTTTTCCATATATAAGCTTTTTTTACTAGCAAAAAAAGTTAAATTTATTCTTAAATTATGCGAAATAGTTCAAATTTATTCTGAACTTTGTGAAACTATGTTATTTCTCCTAACTTTTAAATACCAACTAAATCAATCACAATTATAACAATTGATTCTCTCCGCTCTAAAAAATATCACGTGAATACTATTGTTATGTAGCCATTACTTCATTCGAGGATGATCACAAAAACATATAATAGTTTCACACAAACAACCCCATTCAAAGCGATTTCTTTTCACACCTTCATTTTTATTTTCTCCCGCCACTATTTTACTTCTATCTTAAGACTACCACTTTCAACTACTATAATCTCACCTTGAGCGTTTCAATATTGCTTGAATTTAGAAGCTAATTATTTTATATTTAATTTTTTTTTTACCATTAGGAAGTTGATGTGGAGCTTTGACGTCACTATAATTTGATGAAGTTGCGCTCATAGAATTCTAGCAAAAGTGAAATTTTAAATTGAGTTCAGCTGCTTGTGTTTGAGTTTCTTTGGGATAATTCAAGGTTTGAAGGTAGTCGAATTTAAAAAATAGAGATATTATAATTAGAAGTTTTGAGTATTGAAAAAAATGATGTTACTATTTTGTTTTCCCATAAAGTTTAAGAGCAAATTTGAATTATTTAAAATAGTTTAAGGACAAATTTATTTTTCTTGTAAAAGAAAATTATTTATTAAAAAACGTAAGGAGGATAATTTGAATCATTTTGCAAATTTCAATGGCATATTCATTTTTGATGTTTAAGTGATAATAAATATTTGAAATGGCTAATAACATATTTGCTTCACATTTTCTTGAATTTACAGTTTCATTTTCTTTAAGGTCCTTTAAATTTCTTTATTACATTACAGTGAGTGCGTGTGGTACTACCATGTGGGACTTTGTTGCACTCCATTCTTGTCCCTCTTCTTCCCTTTTGAGCTTCATTTATCAGTGACTGAGCTTTCCATGTACTACTATAAACCTTTTGAGCCTTTTCTGAAGTCTTTACTTTCGCTCTTTCTATCTGTAGCTTTTTCTTTTTCCGATTTCTTTTTTTTTCTCTCCATATATATTTTCTGAGAGATTTGCAGATTTGGAGTGCGTTGTGATTGGGGTTTTGCACTGCTTTTACTCTCAAGAAACTTTAGTTAAAGTAGCGGAGAGAGAGAGAGAAATGGCAGGAGGTGGAGGGCAGCTCCAGCAGCAAGCAAGGCAAGTGGAGCCAGTGCCACATCCACCAAAGGATCAGCTTCCCAATGTTTCTACTGCATTACTAGTCCTCCCCCATAGCGTACACCTCTTCCCCTGCTACCCACTACATTCCTTTGCCTTTTTATCTGTTTCTATTTTGGGTTTGATAATGGGAACCTGTTAGCTTCTTCGAGCAGACTCCATTTCTGCATTTTTGCTGTTTTTTAAGCATTAAAAGGCGACGACTGAGTGGTTCATGTTCGAATCTCAGCTACAACACTAAGTGTGAGCTCATACGGGCTTAGGGTTGGACAATGTGAGATATAGTAGGCTAACAGGTGGATTAGTCTAGGTGCACACAAGCTAATCTACATCTTAGTATTTCCCTTTCCTTAAGACTTCACTGTTTCTCAAGTGAATTAGCGATAACCAATGTGTGCCTTACCAACGATAGTGAACATCACTTGCTCTGGTTTCGCATTTTCTATTTTCTTTTCAGAACTTATGTTTCTCCAAGATACTTGCTGGAAAATTGTGGGTTTCATGTTATGCGTTGGGTTCGTGGGGTTATGCCTTTAGCCAGCAAGTGGAATCTAGAAACTGGCCTGATATGGAAAACAGCTCCCAAAATGTGCACCCTAATTTTTTTGGTCCTGGTCCGTGAAGCAGCATAGGATTGTATTACATTTAACAAATTGAGGCTAATTTGGTTGCAATATGAATGGGGTCTATTTGGTCTATAGATCTCAAGGTCTCTGTATCTTATAGTTGAGTAAGATGCCTTTACCATTGGTATAGTCTCACATGAATTAGAGAGCCTGTAGCTTAAAAGCTGACTGTATAAATTATGATTTTGTGGTCCGACATAATATTTTATGCTGCAAAATATTTATATTTTCCATTAGTACTATTGAGCAAAGCTTTTTCAAATGCTTCTATGTAAATAGTGAAGTTATATGTTTTAAAGTGGTTTCACGTGTATTGTGGACAAGCTGATTTTGTCTAATTGTTCGAATGCAGCTGAAGCTATTCTTCTTGGATTTCAACATTATCTTGTTATGCTTGGTACCATAGTTATCATTCCTACAGCTCTAGTTCCCCAAATGGGAGGTGGAAATGTGAGGCCTCCAGACACATTAAACTACTTAACCACTTAAGATATGAATTTCTTTTGACCTCAAGTAGTGTTATATATTTTAACTGGAAGAATTCCTGCCTGTTGCAGGAGGAAAAAGCCCAAGTTATTCCGAACATCGCTATTCGTTGCTGGGCTGAACACCTTGTTGCAGTCTATCTTTGGGACCAGACTGCCTGCTGTGATTGGAGGGTCTTATACGCTGTTGCACCTACAATCTCAATTATCCTTTCTGGCCAATGGGTGTGAAGACCTGGTAATCGGTTAGTGTCCTCAAACACAGAGTCATTTTCTCTTGTATTCTTTGGATCATCTAGTGAACTTATTGGTTGATTGTCAGGGTCAAGGACAAAAGTTTGAGATATTGGTTTTTAGTTATATAGCTTTTCAATGGATTTAGTTGTTGAATATATGTGATTAACAGTTGAACTTTGTTAATCTCATATAGTTAGCATGTGGGAGAACAGTTGAGTTGGTTTAAGGTTCGATTTCAAACCAAAAACAATGACTCTGGTGGCGACCCGTAACAGGCGAATGACATGATACTCGAGGAGTTACAGTTTACTGTTGTTTGGTTTTAAATTATACTAGCTAATGGGGTGCTTGATTTTAAAACCAAACTCAAAACTAACCTCCATTAGTTCTGAAAACCAGAAAAGCTGGGTATTTGGTTCTAAAACCAATAGAAACCTAATTCCTTTGGAGAGTACCTTCCATGAAGACCAGCTCCCAAATCCATTTTGAAATTTTAGAAATTAAATTACAGCGTTCCTTTTTTTCCCCTCTTAGGATCATTTAGGTTCCCAATTTTAAACCATTTGTTTTATACTTCCTATCTGTTCAGATTTCGTGCTTGGCCCTCCATCACTTTCTTCTTTCTTTATTTGGTCCATATAGTGTAACAACCATTTTTTGTTACCTTTTGACTATTCGTAAATATGTTTAGTCGATCTTTTTCTCATAGTCTCAGCAATATGAAAGAGTCTACAGTGTTTTAGGGTTTTTATGATATGTCTTCAAACATTTGAATGAAAATCATAACTTCTAAATTTTGTATAACAAATCCAAGTACCAATTTTTCCAATAACCAAAATCCAAACAAGTAAAAATGGATGGAGGGAGTACCATCTAAGCGTCAAAAGAAACTGATGCATAAATTTAATCCTTTTTGGAATAATGTGGGTCATGCCAGGAGATGTTAAGATCTTACCACAGAGCAGGGTCAAAGGGTTGATTAAAGACAGAAGATACTATGGAAGACAATTCCTCTATGTATTTTGTGGATTGTTTGGATAGAAAGAGAGACAGATGTTTTCAGGGAAAGATAGAGCACATTCCTTTTCTTAAAAATAGATGCTTACAAAAATTTTCCTTATGGTGTAAGGGTCGTTTAATAGACGGTTTAGCTCAGGTTTTAGACTTTTTGACAGTATGGGGGCATAGCTGGGATCTGTAGATCCCCTGTTGTTTGTTCTTTTCTCGTAATCTTCTTGGTTCTGAGTTATAAGGAATTTCTTATCGAAAAAAAAAGAAGAAGAAACTTATGCACAAATAATTTACTTTCAACTTGATGATTCACGTCAGCACATATTCCTTTAACTTCTTTAATAGTCAGGAAGACGCTCCAGAGACACAAAGGAGTCATTCATTTGCATCTTGGTGATATTGGGTCTTAATTTGTGTTGATGCTTTCTCTGTTTCTTCAGAGATTCAAGAAGATAATGCGAGCCACCCAAGGTGCTCTTATTGTTGCTTCAACCCTTCAGATTGTCCTAGGTTTCAGTGGTCTCTGGCGCAATGTTACAAGGTTTGCTATATCACAAAATTTCTCCCTACATTTGAACTAGATTTCTCATATTGCTACCTGGCTTTATACCATCAATTAAGCATGTACTTGCCTGCTCTTGGATATTGTTATGCTATATTGCTATACCAGTGATCAAGTAGTTTCTCTAAGGGTCACTTTGTTGTTGTTTGAGGTCTTATCAGTTATTTTGAGTGCTTTGTGTTCGTACAATGTGCTAGCTCTGATTGACATTTTACTTCATGTGGATTCTTAGGTTTCTGAGCCCACTTTCAGCTGTTCCGTTGGTTTCTCTTGTTGGATTTGGGCTTTATGAGTTTGGTTTTCCTGGGGTAAGCGAAACTCACCACACTTGCATTGATGTTCATCCAATGATGATTGTTGAATCTGTTTCATCTTTGTTTAGGTTGCCAAATGTGTTGAAATTGGGTTGTAGAGCTAGTCCTTTTTGGTCATTTCTCTCAGGTAGGATGCTTTGTCTAGAAATCATATATTTCTCTTAAAGCATTATTTAAATGCACAACATAGTAGGATATAAGTTACACATTCTTGATAAAATGCTGGTTATTGCAGTATTTGGCCCATTTGATACGTCCAGGGAAGAATATATTTGATCGTTTTGCTGTTATTTTCACGGTGATCATTGTATGGATTTATGCACACCTACTCACTGTGGGTGGGGCTTACAATGGAAAGCCACCAAAGACACAAGCAAGTTGCAGAACTGATCGTGCTGGACTCATTGATGGTGCTCCATGGCAAGTGCTTCTCCTTCATTTTTTTCACTTTTCTAATGTTGCTGGCATGGGTCTAAATATATATGTGGATATGTACGGAAAAATTTATCTTATTTTAATATATATGTGGTCCCAAAGATATGGAATTCCTTGGTAGAGTGTGTCATGCTTCTATTGCTAACATAAATTCAAAAAGGATTCTACAGTATGGTATAGAAGTTGTGTTCTAGGGAAGTGGCACATGTTAGCACACCATAAAAAGGAAAGTAAGATGCTTATGTTGGGACATAAGGATTAGTTTCTCATAACCAATATGGCATTAGAAGCTTCAACGTAATAACACTTTGTTTTGACGTATGACATAGACCATTGTTTTCCACTCTTAACTCTAGATTTTAGAAATCTGCAGTGTAATGTGCCATGTTCTTTATGCCTCTCTAAAGTTGACTACCCCAGTAGCTCCTGTGAGCAATATTTCTGGAAAAGACTAGAAATTGGTGTGTGCTTATCCATTCAACTGACTTTACGTAATTTGATTTAAATGGAAAACAAGAAGAAGATAAGAGATCGTCTAGGTATTTTAGCTATATGATTTTGCATGGGATGATGCTTTGTGCTTTTTCTTTCATCACCAGTTTAGTCACAACTGATCAACTGGTTGTGCTGGTCTGTTATTCCCACATCAAGCTTAACTGGCAGATATGGTGATAGTGCTCCAAATTAGGAAAATTAAGCACAAGCTTATAGAGACTGATGGGTGTCCCAAAGTAACCTATCTGAATCTCATATTGTCGACTGAATAGATTGTTTGTTGGTCAATTTTGGAAAATGGAGCATTACAGAATTTAGATTTTGTTATCCATTTTCATCTTCGTTTTTACTAATGGTCTTATGATTGTGGCATCGGATGCATATTGTTTGAAAAACATTCCATTATGTTACTCACATAAAGTTGTTTTTGTTAGTTCCGTATTCTTCTTAATTTGTTACTTTAGTCCATTAGGAAAATATTTCTCTAGAATTACAAGGTAACTTTTGTAACTTTAATATTTCTCTCTTTTATCTTGCTGGCGTGAATCTGCAGGATTAGTATTCTTACCCATTCAATGGGGACCTCCTTCATTTAATGCTGGTGAAGCATTTGCGATGATGATGGCTAGTTTTGTTGCTCTTGTAGGGGTTTGTTCACCTGTCAGAGCTTGGTCTAGATATTGAAAAATTGTGATACTTTATCTTGTTCTTTCAGGTTTCTGAATATTTTAGTTTCTAGTTGGTTCCTTTGTTGTTTCCTATGATCGGTTGTCTTATATGCTTATATATGCTCTGAAAGAGATAGACTTTGAACTAACTTCTTTTCAGCAGTAGCCCCGGTGTTTTCAGTCAACTGGTTGCTTTTATTGCAGTTGCAAGATATGCAAGTGCCACTCCTTGCCACCATCCATGCCAGTCGTGGTGTTGGTTGGCAGGTAAACAAGTTTTCTTTCCTAGAATTTCTTCTCTCCTAATCCCTCTCACCCTCTTGTAAAGTGTAAAGAGTAAAGAAAGTTCTGTTGCATTTCATTGAAGTGGAGCTTTACTCTGAATCAAATGCATAGGATCTTTTGGGAGGTTTATGTGAAGCTGTAAGTAGATTAGGAAAACTACACAAAATTGGAACATCATCACACTGTTCCAGTATAAGCATTGTCGACACACATAAATTCACAATAAGAATAATGAACTGTATTTAGGAGTCGGCTCAACTCTTAACTAGAATGGCTTTCTTCCCATGATTGGTAACACTAGTCAAAATCTTTGACCACTCAAATGCAATTCTGCAACCCAGCATGTCTATCTGGTCCATGTCTCCGGAACTATTAATTTGGATCTAAGATTGATAACACTAGTCAAAATCTTTGACCACTCAAATGCAATTCTGCAACCCAGCATGTCTATCGAGATCCATGTCTCCGGAACTATTAATTTGGATCTAATGCCAATTTGAGTAAATTTTGCAGTTGATCCACTTTGGGTGTGACAGTACATGGAGGATAAGATATTTCTTCCATTCGTGAATATCATAGCATATTGGTTAAGGGATTGGAACAGTCCAAACCGAAACGTTACCTTGGACTCAATAATTCTCTCTCTCTCGCTTCCTTGCATGTTTCCTTGAAAATACTCATCTTCTCCACTCTCTGCCTTTCATTTTCCACCATTCATTTAGCAAAGGATTCTTTTATCTTGGAGAATGAGACACATAAATTTAATACTACATGCCCTTGTTTCAGGAATATTCTCCGATTAGATTTTCATTATAAGTGAGTGTTAACCTGTGATAGCATGTTAGTTATCATTTTTTACCAGATTACCAATTAATGTTTCTCATAGAGATTTACCTGTAATTACCTAATAAGTGACCTGATTGTGTAAACCCATTTACACTTCCGGTGCTGCATAAGTTTATATTGCACTATATCATGTTTTTGCAGTACATAATTTATTGAAAGCATGCAAGGGGCTAGAAAGACAGCCTAAAGGGCTTATCCAGTTCACCAAGTGCTCCCCACAAGTTGGGGGTAGAAGGGAGAGCGCACTGGTCGTGCATTTATGCAACCCTCCCATCACCCTCATTGAATGATACTTCGGGACCATGGGAAGAGAAAAATGCTTTTTTATGTTATATTCTCTTTTAGGGTGGGGGTGGCTCAGATTGGAAAAGGAAGAAATCTATTTTGTTCTTTTTAATGAGGTTCACAAGAAGTGATTGTTTTCTCTTCCCCTATCCCTTGCTATTTCTTCATACCTTCTTGCTTTCTTTAATTTTGAAACATTCTGCTTTTACCTCAGGGAGTTGGAGATTCTACTAACAGGATTGTTTGGCACTAGAATAGAATCTTCTGTATCTGTGTAGTCAGACAATACCCTTCTGGAAGTTTATAGAGGCCTTATTACCTTGAGGTGACTAAGTAGAACTCACTTTTCCTTTGTGTACATGCAGGGAGAATGCTGGTCTTTTAGCACTGACTCGTGTTGGCAGTAGAAGAGTTGTTCAGATATCTGCTGCGTTCATGATTTTCTTTTCAATTCTCGGTAAATCTTACCCTCTTAACACTTTTGTTGGGCAACTCTTGTAGGTTATCTTGATGCTTGATTCCCCACCCTCTGTCAGTTTGTCTTGACAACCATATTATCATCAGGAAATTTAGATTGTCTTTGCTTCAATTCCAGCACCATTGTTGGTGCTTTGTATTGCCTTTCTTGCTTATGTAGGTATGTATATCTTTAAGGCAAGCACATTCCCTGGATCACTGCCAAAATCTTTCATGTTATTGAAAGCTTGGGAATTGTGGTTGCTTATGTTGTTCACATTCTTTGCAGGCGCTGGAGGCTTAGGCTTCCTTCAGTTCTGCAATCTTAATAGTTTCCGCACCAAGTTTATATTAGGTTTCTCTGTCTTCTTAGCTTGTCCATACCACAGTACTTCAATGAGTATACTGCTGTTGCTGGTTATGGACCTGTTCACACACATGCAAGATGGGTATAGCAAATTGGCTTCAGTTTATAAATGTCTTCAACATTTAACTCATGTTGCATTCCAGTCATGTATTAAGATCTTGTGCGGTTTTGTTATTCTTTCAGTTCAATGACATGGCCAATGTGCCCTTTCAATGGCTTTTGTGGCTGGTGTTGTGGCTTTTTTCCTAGACAACACGATGCACAAGGACGGCCAGGCAGAGAAAAGACAGAGGCAAGCACTGGTGGGACAAATTCAAGTCCTTCAAGACTGACTACCAAAATTAGAATTCTCCCTCCCTTTCAATCTGAACAAGTATTTCCCATCTGTGTGATTTGGTGACACCGCGGAGACAAAGGTTCATACTTCCCACTAGAGTCTGCTTTCTCCTTTCCACTTAAGCTAGGTTGCTGCTGCAGCATCAATTTTTCTTTCATATATTACCCTCTTACGCCCGAAAGGAAGTATAATTAGTAGTCTGACCATTTTGAACTAGCTTAGAACAACAGTAATTAGTTTTTAAGGTATTTTCCTACTGTTGTAAATTCATGGATATATGGATTTAACTAGCAATGAAACAGGAATCCTTCTTATGGATTTAATTAGCAGTAAAGCAGACTGCTTGCAATTATGAAAGGACAAGGAATTTGTTACATGAGAAAACATCAAAGTGAAAAGTACCAACAACAAAACACTAGGTCAACTTTCTGATCAACATGAAAAAAAGAAAAAGATTATGTAACCAAATGATGGTGGTGTTACACTGATACAGAGGGTGAACAAAATAGGACCACCATGAATTGTCATTCGTTGGATTTGAAGACAGAAAATCAAAAAGTATTTGGACAACACTTCTATAACTTTTTCCCCATCATTTTCCCCTTTCTTATTTCTTTCCAAATTCCAACCACATGGGGATTTCCAGAGATGAGAATTGAATTTTGGAGAAATTAATTGGTCAAAATTGGCATTGCCTATGTCATTATGAATTACTACGAGTAGAGTGCATATTGGTTAGTTAAACTCGGTTTTAAAGTTATCGGTTCTGTTTATTGGTTATTCATTTATGAACGAGGCTAAAGAGTTTGTTAGATGATTAATCGGTTATTGATAGTTATTGGTTCGGTTGTCGGGTTAACCATTAAGATTTCACACGAAAAATTTCATTGGTCATAAATATATTTAGCTAGAAAAAGTGGGTGAAAAAAGAAAAAATAGATTGAACTAGCCTAGCTAAATCAATCAACTTTAATTTAAATTTGAATAACATATAACATTTCATTCACTTTTCATTGACACCTAATTCATCTTCTTGCTAGAATACTTTATGAATTGAAGGGTAAAATTATAATTTAATAAATTACTATTGGGCTATCGGTCATTCGATAAAAAAGTGGTTAAATTGAGAATCGGATTAATAACCCAATAATTTGAAACAGTAAATCGATAATCAAATTATTAAATCAATAACTTGAATCATTAACTCAATAACCTAATTATCGATTCAAATTATTAATTTAACCATTAATTTCCACGACCCTAACCTCTGAGGCTATTTAGTGCACAAGTTATGATTGAATGAAGACCATGTATTACTGTTTCAAGTACTAAGTAGATTCTTCTTTGTTGAAGGAGCTGGCTAATATCGTGTACTCAGAATATAGGACAGTAGATGAAAATCAGAGAAAGAAAAACGTTAAATGATTTCTTATTATTTGAAAAATATACGTAAATTGATTTGGATATCATGAAAAAACCAAAAAAAAGTTAAATGGAAAATCATCATTGCACTATCTCAAACGTTTCAGTTTGGAGGCTACATTCCAGCCCAGAAGTTATAAAGGGATCAGAAAAATTGCGTTTAAGCATATACGCTCTCTGTTTTTAAATTATTTGTATTGAAAACCTAAAAATATTTTTGAATCTTATCATTTTAAATTAGATATATATATAAAATTTTTTTAATTTTTTTAATTTTTTTATCTTTTTTGATTTTTTTAATATTTTTAATTTTTGAAAATTTTAAAATTAAAGAGTTGTAAAAACAAAAAAACATACTTTAAACGAACTAAAAAAAATAAAATAAACAAATTAAAATAGAAAAAATTTAATCTATATATATATGAAAATCAATTCTCTAGATCCCAACAACGAAAATAACGATTGTAATTAAACTATCTAACTTGGTAATATCTCCGATAGTCACTCAATTAAGAATATTTCTCTTAGAAAGTCACTCAACGTTATTTTATAACCCAAAAGTCCCTCAATTAGGGTATCTCTCTCGTAAAGTCACTCAACTTTGTTTTTTAACTAAAAAATTTTCACCTATAAAGTCATCCAACCAATTTAAATAATTTTTAATTAAATTATTTTGATAAAATAAAATTTATTTTAAGCTAAATTTTTTAAACAAAATGATATCTATTTTAATCATTTTATGACCATACTCACTTGATACGACCCCTAAAATTATATGGATCATCTTTATTTAATTATACAATATTGAAAAACACATTACATATTTTTGGCATAAAAAATAGTATATCAATTTAGCACAAAAATACCCTTCTGCGGCATATCCACCCAAAGCGAAGCCACTATCATTAGTCTAAAATCTTACTCCTTAGTAACTTAATTATTATTTTTGTCTCCCAAGACAAAGAAAAAAATTAAATAAAAGATGCCACTTTCGATTTTCTTTCCTTTTTTATTTTGTATAATACACACTATTTAACATGCACAAATTTAATTATTTATAATTTGTTATAAATATTTAAATCTTTAGCAACAGTAATATATAAATATTTTCATAATGGTATATTTTTTCAATATAAATATTTTTATATTTAAACATACCATTGATTTGATTATATTTTAAAATATAATAAATTAAAATCATGCATACTCTACGAAAATATTACTATACTTTATTTACACCATTAAAATAAAATCAGAATATGTTCTTTGAGAAAATTCGAAGAGGATATTTTAGTATTCAATTCCTAATTTAATGAAAAAATGAGATATAAAATATTAACAACTAAAATTAATTCATTATTTATAGAGAGATAAGAGGATATAATTAATAAGAATTAAAGATAAATTAATTTATGATCTACACTTTATTTATTTTTAAACAAATAGAATATTTATTTTAATTAAAAACTTAAAAACTTCAAATTGTATATTTAAAAAAATTAAAAAAATTAAAAAAATTAACATTTAAAATAGAGGTTACCACATAATTTTTTTAGAAATAAAATGGTCTTAATAAATGTATATTTAACCTATATAATTTTAGTGGATCATATCAAGTGGGCGAGTTAATAAAATTGTTAAAATATATATTTTTATTTTTTAAACATTAATTTTTCCAATTTTTTAAATAAAAAATTTCATGTCAACAAAAATTTAATTAAAAATTATTTAAATTGATTGAGTGATTTTAAGTGAAATATCAATAGTTGAGTGACTTTAAGAAAGAATTATCCTTAGTTGAGGGACTTTTGGGTTATAAAATAACGTTGAGTGACTTTGAAAGAAATACCTTTAGTTGAGTGACTTTTGAGTATAAATAAAGTTGAATGACTTTGAAAGAAATACCTTTAGTTGAGGGACTTTTGGGTTATAAAATAACGTTGAATGACTTTACGAGAGAAATACCTTTAGTTGAGGGACTTTCTAAGAAAAATACTCTTAGTTGAGTGACTTTTGAGTTATAAAACAAAATTGAGTGACTTTTGAGAGATGTAGCCTTAGTTGAGTGACCATATGAGATATTATGTCAACTTGATAGTGGTTACGAACTCACGTTAATTGGCATAAGATGAATTTAAATTAAGAAAAATTAAAATCCTAAGAGTTGTCGACTCAATTATCTAAATTTAAAATAGCTAGCAAATATAAAATACATGTGAATATATATATAAATCTAATTGTTATTTACCTCGAAAAGTATAATTTTGGCGAAGAAAGAAGAAGATGCAAGGGTTAGAAAAATGCGCATGCACAGAGAGAGAGAGAGAGGACAAGAAGTATTTCTGGATTTTTGTAACTTTGAGGAAACAGAAGAGGGAATTAGATCAGAGGAATATCCAGAGGATGTTGGATAAGGTAGCTACAACAAAACAGGAATTGTCCCATTTTTGCTATCCCAAGATCTGTCTATCTACCGCAGAAAAAGTGGATTTTCTATGATGGTTGTTTGGAGATGAGATCTGTGTGCCATGTTGGTGTAAATGATGTTTTCTTTCCACGCCTTTTATTTGCTCAACCCATCACATTACATCCCTAATCTCTATCCATTAATTCTCAATCAATGTTTGCATTTTAATAATTTTTACAAAATGTATTTATACAATTTCAATTACATTCTAATCAAATATACAATAAATTATTTATTCCAAACGACTCCTCTATCCATTACTATTGTTCAAACTACTATATTCAATAATACAAATGACAATTTGGGGGACAAAAAAAAAAAAAAGTAAAAATTTAGAAAGTAGCGGGAATTAGTTGACACTTATATAAAGGTCGTAAGGTGGTGCACAACGGTGGCCAATCAGCTCGTTGTCTCTGCTCATTTTCTGAAATAGAGTTGTTTATCTTCCCAATATTTACAGGAATCGATGGGGAATTGCCAAGCAATTGATAATGCAGCTATGCTGTTACAACACCCAAATGGCAAAGTAGAAAACTCTATTCATCTGTCACTGCTCACCCAGTCATGAAGATCAATTCTGGTCATTATGTTGCTCTTCTTCTTACCACCACCACCACCAACAACAATAGACCAGTACGAATTGGGGCGAATAAGCTTCTCAAGCCTACAGATTCACTTGTTCTTGGTCAGATTTACAGACTAGTTACTGCTCAAGTTAGTTCGATTGATGCATCTTAGTAGCTACGCTTGATTGACTGTTTTACTTTTCCATCCACCTCGTAATCTCCTTCCCCATTTTCCTACCCCAATTATTTTTTAAAAAAGAATGTTAGTTGGTTCTTTTTGAATTCCCCCTTCCCTTTTCTTGGTTCACTCAATCTGTTACCGATTTATGCGAACTCATTGAACAATGTAAGTGAAACAATTTGAGTTCACCGTATAAATCCATAAATTTGTACTAACTCCTTTCTTTTTGCTTATTCAGAGGTAATGAAAGGATTGTGCGCAAAGAAAGTATGCGAAGCTGGAAGCAGTTAGAATATTCCTTGTGAGGAAATGTACAGAAATCCACTTTACATTCTAAATCAGCAGGTGTTAGTACATCTGTTCAGGAGAACTCTAAACAGGTGAATATAATTAATCTTCCTTTTCAATTCCAACAACCTGTTTATTTGCTGCTTTAATTGAACAAAGAAAATTTGTTTTTCCAGGAAAAGCATAGAAACTCAACAGGTGCAAAATCCAGAGGATGGCATCCCTCATTACAGAGCATATCAGAGGCTGCCTGCTGATTTGTGATGCTTCTTTTATTTGATTGATTAAATTGTTATTCTGTATGAGATTCTGGAGAAGAGTGTGTCCCTGTATGCATAATTTGGTCACATTGTATAGCAAAAGAAGATTTCTCACATCTTAATTTATGAATCATTTGGAAGCATTTGTTCAATTGGAATTACTGTAGGCGTTGTTGTAAGCATCAAATTTGTGTACTTGAAGTAGTACTATTAATTTGATAAATCTAATGGATCTTAGAACATTTAATGGTTGGGGAAAGTACACATAATAAATTAAATTAAAATAGATTGTTTCATATTAACTTACATAGTTGTCCATAAAAAATAAAATATTTACATGAGCATACCCCTTTACTTTTAATGTCTCAAAGTAATTACACAAAATACCCCATCTAATTTATATTTTTTCGGGTTGATGTCAGCATGGCGTCCGCCTTTATGCCTTTTCCTTTTTTCATATTTATGAAAAAAAGAAAATACTTCAACAAATTTCATGTAATTTTCTCTATTTAAAACTTAAAATTAAAAATTAATTTTTAAATTAATTTTAAGTTTTAAAAAAAGAAAAAATTAACTTTTTAATTTTAATAAATAATAAATACATAGCTAACTATATTTAGACTACTAAAAATATAGAAAAATTAATAATTTAATTACAACAAGAAGTAATTTACAAAAAATACTAAAACACTAGCTTAATTTATTAAAAATTAAATTTAATAAAAAAAAATATTTTTAAAAATATTTTTAATTTTTTTAATTTTTTTAATTTTTTTAATTTTTTTAATTTTTTTAAATATACAATTTGAAGTTTTTAAGTTTTTAATTTTTGAATTTTAAAATTTTCTACTCCTTTTTCGTTTAATTTTTTACGAAATTATATATTTTTTTTATTTTTTTTATTTTTTTTATTTTTTTTATTTTTTTTAGTTTTTTTATATTTTTTATATTGTTTGTTTTTTGTTTTTGGGGTTTTTTTTTTTTTATGAATTTTGAGTTTTTTTAATTTTTTATTTTTTTAATATTTCATTTTTTCTTTTTTTAAATTCTACTTTTTAATTTTTTTGATACCATTGAAGTATCCTCTAGTCCTCCAATGCACACTCTTGATCCTCCATGATACCATCACAGTATATTTATATACTAACAGCCCAGGTATCAGCGGAGGATTCTCAATCTTCAATGAAGCACTGAGTACTCCATGATACCATCCACAATATATCTATATGCGGCATAGTATCATGGAGATGCAATTCAGAGTCTTTGAATAAGACACTCTTCAATCCTCCATGATATCTTCATAGTATATCTATATACTAACATAAAATAATTAAGGTCGGCTTTAGTTCTATAGGGAGAAAATCCTCAGTCCTTAGTGATACAATCATAGTATGTCTATATAGTCTCATGGTATCATTTAGGTCTGCTTTAGTCCTCAATGATACTATCACAATATATCTATATACTAGTGTTGTGTCATTGAGAGTGTGATCCTTGATAAAGACTCCTCGAGTCTCGTCGCTACCATTATAATATATCTATATATTTGTCATGACATCATTGAGAGTGCCTTTAGTTCTTCAATAAGACATTCCTCAGCCCTCCATGATACCATCACGGTATATCTATATAATATTGTAGTATCATTGAGGTCTTTTTCGGTCCTTGACAAGACACTCCTCGATCAGCCATGATATCTTCATAGTATATCTATATACTAGCATGATATCATTAAGATGTCACCAGTCTTTTGGCAAGAAACTTTGTAATCTTTAATGATACCATCACGGTATATGTATATAATATCATTGTATCATGGAGTGCGTTTTTAGTCCTCACTTATACTATCATAATATATCTATATGGTGTCATGGTATCATCGAGACTTCTTTTAATCGGTGAGACACTCTTCAATCTCTATGATACTATCACAATATACCTATATAATGTCATGGTATCATTCAGTTTACTTTAGCCCTTGATGATACCATCACATTATATCTCATATACTGATATAGTATCATTGAGGTCTTCTTTTATTCGATGAGACACTCGTATGTCCTTCTTGATGCCATCGTAGTATATGCGTATGAGTAGCGTGATATCATTAGGTCTTTTCGGCCTTTGCGGAACATCTCGAGTCTTCAATGATACCATCATAATATATTTATATCTTGTCATGGTATCATTGAGGTTTTGCCGATCCTTCGGTGAAACACTCCTCGGTCCTCTATGATAGCATCACAACATATTTATATACCGGTATGCTATCATTGAGGTTTAACCAAATCCTTCAAGATACAATCACAATATATCTATATACTACTACGGTATCATTGAGGTTTGCTTCAATCCTTCAAGATACAATCACGGTATATCTATATACTACTACGATATCATTGAGGTCTGTTTCAATTCTTGATAAGACACTCCTCCAACCCTCGTGATACCATCAAAAATATATCTATCTTGTCATGACATCATTGAATTCTGCTTTAGTTCTTCAATAAGACACTCCTCAACCCTCCATGACACCATCACAATATACTTATATAATATTGTGGTATCATTGAGGTCTTTGATCCTTTAGTGAGACAATCCTTAGTCCTCTATGATACCTTCATAATATATCTATATACTAGTATGAAATCATTAAAGGAGAAAATACTCAATTCTCAATGATGTCATCACAATATTTCTATATACTATCATAGAATCATTGAGGTCTACTTCGAGTCATCAATGATACCATCACAATATATTTATATACAGTATGGTATCATAAATTTACGCTTAATTTTGATATTTTTAATTTTTATATAAGTTTTAGCAAGTTAATTTTTTTATAAAAAACAATTACAAATCAACAATCATCTCAAATATGTAATTATATATATGAAATTAAAAAATAAAAAATTAAAAAATAAATTAAACTTACATTATCATAAAAAAAATAAAAAAAATAAAAAAAATAAAAATATTTTTAATTTTTTTAATTTTTTTAATTTTTTTAATTTTTTTAATTTTTTTAATTTTTTTAATTTGTTACAAAAATTTGTATAATCTTATATAACAATCAAATATGAAATTGTTCAAAAATATAAAAATATAGAAAAAGAAACAAAAAAATTAAAAAAGAAGATAACCTAACAAAAAAGGTAAAAAGAATCGAGAGAAAAAAAAGAAAAAATAAAGAAAATAAAATGAAATAAAAATTAAAGAATAAATTATAAAATGTTACCAAATAATATCTCTAATAAAGAAAAAAAGATAAAAGAAAAAATAATAAATGTTACACCCCGTAAGTTCTTGACACTTAGTTGGCCTATTCGTATGTTGGTTAAGAGTTTTAGAATGCCATACGTGCGAAAGGAGCTCGAGGAGAGACCGGACAACGCCAATCGGGTGTCGCAAGGCAAATGCAAGTATAAATCGCATTCGACAAATGCGACTTAAAGGGGTTGAGGTCCAAGTATATAAAGCCTCACTTCGTTTTGGTCATTTTCATTTCTTCATTTCGAGAACGAACGAAGCGAGGGGAGGGACGGAGGTTCCAACATAAATTTCCTTACGTTACGCCGTCTAAACGTAATCCAAACTCAAATTCACTTCGGGTAGCGAAGTATAAAGTACGAGGGAGATTCCTACGGAGTTAGTTTCGTGAAATTCGGCCGACGAATTGTCGTCTCACGAACCAAGGTAAGTGGAATTGCTCCAACTTAGTGTTAATATACTCCCAACATTAAAGTGAATATTTCTCCGCTGAGCTTGAAATTACGAGTTTTCGCCGTTCTCCGATAAATTCGAAGAATGGCGATAGGTATATCCATAAGTATGGTTTCTTTCCAAAATAATAGTAAATTAATTCTTTCTTTCGTGAATATGAATACGGTTGGAAGAAATAGTTGAATACTAGCGAACTCTCCGGTTAATCGAAGGAGTCGGCGATTGAGGTATGTAAAATCGGTTTCTTCGGTAAGCTATTTAGTTCAGTATAGCAAAATAAGTACAAATTCCAGTAGAATGATTCAGAAGCCTCATATTATATTCGGTGTGTTCATTAAGCATGTTAGAATTATTGTACGGTGTTCGGCATGAAAACTCAGTAAAACGTATAATTCCAGCAGAATATTCCTGAAATATTATTATCAGATTCAGTATATATATATTACATGCGGCTATTGCTATACGTGGAACATGATTGTTTTTGTATTTGCACACCCTTAGAGCTTCCTTGACCGCCTCGGGGTTATAAGCTGTGTCGACTCGCCCGCTAGAGGGTGATGATACGATCGCTCTACGGTGGCATGCCGTCCGCCAGCAAACGAAGATGGGATGCAGATTCCCATAGCAGGCTGATCGGCATTATACCTGACCCACCATCGTAACTGGCAGGGTGCGGTCTGATTTTCGAGATTCTGATTTCAAATTTCGGGAGTCCTCTGGGACTCGGTACATCTATAGTCAGGGGCCCGAGCCCAAGTTGCATACCCGAGGGCCGACTGGATGCTCATTGTTGTTGCTAGGTGGATGGTATGACACGGGTAGGGGTATATGGGTGTGTCTTTGGTTGGTACCTTATGGCTTGAAATTTAGTAAGGTTCTTGTATGCTATGTTGTGTTAGTTATTAATAGATAGAAAGTAGACCGCCATGTTATCAGGTATGACTCTTACTCTCTTGATTAAGTTACACTCTTTCGGTCAGGTCTCGGCCCGTCTCCTATTATGGTATCTATCAGTATTGTTTGCTTTAGATTATTTTCAGTTGTGCTTGCATACTTTCAGTACCAGTGGTACGCGCCGTTCAGGTGACTGCATTACTTTCCTGCAGGTATTTATAAACGAGAGCGAGATCCTCGTAGTTCGGCCCGGCGTCTGAGTCTTCGGCTCATCTCATCCAGGAGCTTGACGGCTGGAAGTTTACTTCCTTTTTGTTTGTACAGTATGGTGGAGACGGGACCGCGTCCCGACCATCTTATTATTCTAGAGGCTTCCAGTTAGCCATATTCCCACACGTGGTTAGTTGTCTTAGGTCGTGTGTGGCCAGTATGTATGTTCGGTTGCATGTGATGGTAGGTGTAGGGCCTTGTTCGAGTTGTCGGTTGGTGACCTTGTCGGTCACGGATCAGTTTAGCACTTGATTATACTTTTTGGTGATAACTAGTCGGCATGGTGGCTTGTCGGCCGCATGGGTTCCCTTATGCTCGGTTGTTACAGTTAGGTGTTGTATTCCTCTGAGGTGGCTATAGGTCTGAGTAATTTGGAAATTTGTGTTACAGCTAGTTATATAACCGTTGTTTTCATAAATTCGAGTCGTAACTGGCAGTCTTAGGCTCGATAGTCAACGATCCAGTCTACAGTAGAGACGCAGGGTGCAGTCATGCCTCCCAGGCGGGCGTGACAATAAATAAGAAAAGAACAAAATAATAAATGAATGGACAAAAAAATAAATGAACGGACAAATAATATAATGTAAGAACAAAGCAATAAATGCAAGGACAAAAAAAGGGAAAGAAGCACTCTTCAGCGTGCAAAGTGAGGTGGTATTTGAGATAAATATTTGCCCCAAATGATTACTAAATGAAATTAGTATGAAAAAGAGGAGAAATCAGTGAATTAGTTTATTTTAATGGGGTATTTGTGTACTATTCCAAATATATTACAAAACATAATATATTCTTTTAAAAGAACTATTTCCCTCTTGCTCTCCTCCTCCCTCCTCCTCCTCCTCCTTCTTCTTCTTTATTTTTCAATTTACTAAATATTCTTTATAAATTAAAATTTTTGAATTCCAACATTGATGAATTTTTTTAAAAAAAAATATTTCCCTTCTCTTTCTCTCTTCTCCTCTTTCTCTCCAATTTTATCAAATTTTTTTCGTAAATTAAAATCTCGAACTCCGTATGTATAAATTTTAAAGCTTCAATGCTTATATGTTATTATATAATTATGATTCTTTTAGCATTTTCAAATTAATTTTAAAAAATTTAAGAATATCTTAGAGAGTTTCAATCTCAAATTTAGGATGAATTTGATGTGATTTGATGTTGTTTTGAATAAAATTTGGATTCAATCTTGAATTCCACCATGGATGATGCTTGAAGCTTCAAAGTTGAAACTTGAGTTTGAAAAATTAAAATACCTCATATAAATTTATTTTAGGTAAATTTGTGTATTTTTAAAACTATAATTCTTAATTAATATAAGATTAATTTAAAATAAATAAAAAAATTGTGTAAATTTAAGTTTATGTTGTTTTAATTTTTTATTTTTTAATTTTCAACTTAAATGATTTTTATTTGTTTATGTAATTGTTGATTTTGAATTTTCAAAAATGTAATGTCAATTTTTATATAAATTATATATTATTAATTTTATAATTAATTCAATTATGGTTTATTTAACTAATTTTTTAAGCCTTGAACGAGATATACACATTTATACTAATTTTATACAGTTTTCATATACAAATTTTGAGCAAAAGATATACATATTTTATATAAATTTATACATGAAATATTGAGCGATTTTTTAAATTGATGTTATATTTTGCAAACTGAAAAATCTTGATATATTTATAATATTGAATACTATATATATATATATATATATATATATATATATATATATATATATGAAATTTGCCCTTTTAAAATAAATACTTTTGGCCTTTCAAAAACTTGGCCAAACAAGCTATAAAGGTGAATGATTTAGAGCTTGTTTTGGATGGGGATCAAGTTTCTATGACATAAGTCAAAAAAATCATAATTTAGAACTTCTAACTTATAACTTTTAACTTATTCTGTTATTTTAAACTTTAAATCACTTTTTAATTATTCGAATTATTGTAAAAATATTTAAAAGCTAGTGTGATTTAAAAGCAGTTAAAATAAGTCTAACCCAATCTAGTTACAAATTCACAAAAATTCAATAATTTTGCTCCAACTCATATAAATATTTAAAAAATTATAAACTATCTATAAATATTTAATTATAAACTATCTATGAATATTTAATTATAAACTTAGAGATTTACATTGAAATAAAATTAAAATGGGCAAAGACAAAAGAGAGAAAGTAAAGCGAAGAGAGAATAATTTGAGTGTGAGGGGTGAAAGAAGACATAAAATTAAAGGCTAAAAAGGAAGAAGAAACACAGAATTGCAGCAGGCAAAAAGCATCATATGCATGCTCTCTTGTCTGGGGAACCTCCTCATAATGCTTCAAGACAATGACGCATCTATATTTTTATAGAATCATTAGCTGGATATAAATATATAAAAAGCATTGTTGTGATTGATTATAATGAATATGGGGACACAACTGAGTAAAGATTTCCGAATCTTTGTTGAACTGCAAAAATTATCCCCCCCACCCCCTTTTTTAATCTGGTTAACAAAAGACTTCAACTCTTTAGCTCATCAGATATAAACTAAAAAGAGTGCTACCATTTCTGGAAGGAAATAGTATATTCTCTCAGTCTCAGGGTTCTTGACCACTGTTTGAAAAAGTATGCTTCTGTCTGCTTACAAATTTAATTATCAATTAGGGGAAGTAAGGAAATCGTAGTAGTATAGTTGTTGGCTATCTAAACTTTCACCTTGTAATCCCGTCCCCCATTTCTCCATCCCTGACCCCCAACTTTGAAAACAAAAAAACCATCACATCATAAAAATCCAGGAACAAGCACAACAACGATTACACTGTGCATTTGGTAAAAATAAGATAAAAAGTATTTTGGTATTATTAAAGCACAAACCGGGAGACCAAAAATGACAAAATGAAGGAAACTCTTCTTTTGACTCTCATGAAGATGTCATATATAGAGATATATGTGATAAGGTCTTGAATTGTACTGCGTGAACCAGAACAACAAACTGGTCCAACTCTTGATTCAAAGTCGATTACCCTTTATATTCAAACTCAAATGAACATGAAAATGTTCATGGCAAGACTTATGATATTGTGCTCTCAGTCACCCCTTTAGTTTTTCTCATGGTCTTCCATCTGGCTGAAGTTGCCTCTCTCCTTGAAGAGTTGGTTGTGATGGTGCCTACAGTACAATCTATGCTCATGAGCTACATAGTTTGATGGACTGATCACGCAGCCCCATGACTGCATTGAAACAAGCCCTGTGGTACGAAGTGCCATCCACTGCTACCTATAAAAGCAGCAGTGAAATTAATCTATAAGCTTGATCTAAGAAGAAAATAGCACATCAGTTGGGAATCCAGCAATGAAATTTTTAATTTTCAGGCGATTAGAATACAAATGTGATTATATGCCGAGTTAGAGGCATTCATCCATGGGCTCCTAAGAGAGCTCAACTTTTCAGATATGTGCTAAAGTATTTTGAAATAACCTATCTGTCCAGGCTGCGGCTTTTCCAATTAGTTACCATTAGATAACAAAAGTGTCAATACCTTTTCAGGGGGTAAACAGTTTTCTTGCAAACAACACATTTATCTTGAGTTCCCTTAAACAAACTTGAAACCTTACTGTTTGAGCCCTGGGAGATTAAGATGAGACAATTAATTTTAATATCAGCAGGCAAACTGAAATGGACAATAACATGTGCTGTAAAATGCTAGAGGAAGAGTGTCTTCAAAGTAGTTATCATGGAGCATCCCGAAACTAGAAAATCAAATAATACCTGATCAGCAGAACGTTCCCTGACTATTTTTGGAGCCCCTAAAAAGAAATAACAAGCAAGAAGAAACTAGCTTTAGGAGGAGTGATGAAAAGCTGAAATAGAAGAAATATCATCCTGCCAACTCTATATAACTACCTTCAAAACTCTTATCCAGACTTCCTGTCATTTTGAATAGCTGGTCAAAGTGAGGCCGGCAGTACAAAACTCCTTCGAAGGAGTTATAATTACTCAGCTGAAAAACATTAAAAATGACGAGGAAAATAAGATTAAGACATCTTAGAATTAACCACATGAATACAAGGTGCTACAGAGATGCTGAACATACGAAGGAGAAAATGGAGATTCTATATACTCTAAATACTAAAATTCATCAGAGAAGTTTACACTAGATTTTGTACTTTTGGTTGATAGAGAAAAATATCTTCATCTGTATAACTAACTCAATAGCACTTCGATGATAGATTATCATGCTAACAAAGTTGTAGGAATAAAAAGCCTCACGGCCTCCCCAAATCAGTGTTGAACAACCATATTACAGTAGCACAATTACTGATATGTGGAGTCAAGTTTCATAATCAATAAAGTTGCTACAGTAGCTGTTGAACTGAGGTCTGAAATGGATGAGAGGATGCAATTGCAAATACTCCACTCGACTTCTCAGGTAAAGAGTGAAGGCAAAGCTTTTACATAATGATAATTTTGATGGAATGTCTTCCCATGCTTCTATTCATGTTAGCATTCCTGCATATTTCCATCCTAAGAGAAGAAAAAGAGGAATGGCGCTCATGTATTCTTCACCCATACCGATGCCACAGGGGAGGGGAAATTCAATGTTTGTTGTTCACTAAGTGACAGAAATACGTTTTGCTTCATATGCATCTAAAACCAGGGCACTCATTTTCTTGCCCATTTATCATACGTATCCGGCCAAAGATTTCATACTCCTACTTGGGGGTCATCCAAACTTGTTCACCGCTCTTCTTTTGCACGGGGCTTGGTGAAGGACATGTTATTAATCAAGTTGAAGCATCCAAGGAAATGGCAGCCCTTGAGCAATAGAGCAATGAATCATAAGATAAGACATTTTGGGTTTTCTTATTTTTAAAAGGTTGGCACTTGGCGGTCCTGATTTCATGCTTCAACTAAATATGAGAATCTGTGCTGTAAGTAAAGTTTAAGAGTGTAATTTCAGCAAAGAGAGAGCTCATAAAAAATTTAACAACTGATTAATTTCTATACTGTGCTTTTCAGATCAATTGCAGTGGAATATTTTATGACAAAATTCTTTGACAGTCAACAAAAAAAGGATGCTTTAAGGGAAAAAGTTAAGATACCATTCAAAGAGTTCAAACTTCAAGCTAAAAGATAAAAGGGAAAAGAGGAAATGATCTGCCAGAGCACCCACTTGTGACTTTGTATGACCTGAATAAATGTTTTCTTCATCAACATTCCCAAATGATTCAATAAACGTGGTCCTCTTTAATTCATATCTGTAATTTGGAACTTTAGCCCTAGCTGGTTGTCCACTGGTTTCACTTTCTTAGTATTAAGCATATTTGAATGGGGAATAATGTCAACTAATAAATCAGGACTCTCAAGTTAATCAGTCAAAGATTGTCGGCATAAAGGTGAAAATGGGAACACACACAACTCATTGGCTGTTGAAATGATATTAACAGTGAGACATTAAGATATAACTTCTTTCTCTAAATGGCTCCCTAGTTCAAGTGGCAAAGGTTGAAGGACTTTGACTTATGCAACAGGTTAGGCTGCCATGTGAACTAAGCCTAGTATTTAAGTGGAGAAGGGTGGAGTGGCAGACCCATTAACCCTGAGTTTGAAAGTTGCTGTTGGTCCTAATTAGGCCTAGCCTTAAACGGATTTCTTGGTCATAAAAAAAACAACTTCTTCCTCTAAATAGTCATTTAAACTTCAACCAAATCTCATTTTGATGTTTTATATAAATCTTCAAACCTATGATTCCTAGTCGCTTATGTGTTGTGTCACCGCGAGTGGGTGCAGTAGTAAAGGAGTCCACGGATACCCCGATAGATGTCTCAAACAATTACTCTTTCCTAACAATTGCAGAAAAAGCTCACATGAGTATCCAAAACTCAAACCTTTAAAAGACATAAATCAAGACAATCCTGACAAACATAACATAACAGAGAAAGCATCATTTAGCCCAATTCCCTATTCTTTTGAGATAAACAGAAGAGCATCATGGATTTCCAACCCAAACCAATGTTCATTTCTAACAAATCACAGTAAGAGATTGAAGTTGCAGGCTGCAGATAATCGCAACTTCTTGGTGCAGATTAAAATACTAAACCCTCGCCTCTTCTTGCTTTCCTAGCCCCTATTCATGAGCCCCCTCCTTTCAAGCAAGCAGAAAGCACAAGGCATATTTAACAAGAAAAAGAAAAGATTTTTAGAGTGAATCACCTTGAGAGTACCCTTGCAATGGTGGCATCTGAAACAAGCTTTATGATAAACTTTATTGTCAGCAGTAAGTTGATCCACCAAGTAGACAGTTTTTTCACAAGCCTTACACTTCTGGGTTGTCCCTGCAAAACTTGCCATTTGCTTCTTCTTTTTCTGCAGATCTCCGCTCAATTCAATGAACAAGATGATACCTTTTCCCTTTTTCTAGAGAGTGTTTCTTCCCTTTCTCTCTCTCTCTCTTTCTACTCGGACAGTCCTTCAAATTTGAGTACTTATTTTACAGCTCTGTCGGAGTATTCCTTTGTTATGCTGTTTGAATTTTGTATTATACTTTATGTCCAATCAAAATTCCAGAAGATATTACTCTTTCTATTCTAATTTATTAAATTATTTGATATAAAATTTAATATTTTTATTTTAAAAATAAGTTATGCTTTTAGTTTGAGCACACTACTCACTTCTAGAATATAAAATAAATTTTATTAACTTACTCAAAATAAATACCTTAAAAAAAAGATGTAGCTCTTTATTAGTTCATAAATCTATCTTTATTTAATGAGGTAAAATTGAAATAATATTATTAATGTCTTATTGATAATGTGAGGAAACATCACTTATCTTGAAACAAAATAAAAGGCTAAAACACCACTTATTTTAAAAAAGATATTAATAAAAAAAACTTTTAAAATTATAATTTCTTGTATTTATTTTTATTTATCCACTTATATTAATAATAAGTAATTATTTTACTTATTCATTTCTAAAAAATTAACAATAATTTATTACTTAATTTCTAATTTACCAAAGAAAAACAAAAAAAAAAACATGTAATTCAATATTATTGATTGTATATCAAATTAATTAATTAATATTTAAATAATAATATTATAAAACTGTTATTTTATTTATTATTTCAATATGCCAAGTTAATATTGAATAAGTAAAAAATAGACAGAAAAAATATATTTCTGCGACTACAAATCATTCTATTAAGAATAAAATAAAATTAATTTTTCAATTAAAAAATAATATTCGCTTTGAGGCAATTAAAAACAATAAAAATTATATAATAATAGTTGATAATCAAAATAAAGAAACAGATTCAGAAGTTTAAATGGATAACAAAATTTGAAACTTAAAATTAAGGGGAAATGTGTTTTTGAATACTATTAATGTTTTTGAAATGTGGATAAATATTAGCTGTCCATAATGAAGGATTATTTTGTCGAATTTAAGTTATATGTAAAAAAAAAAATTTAAAAAGGAGAAAGATACAGGTGTAACACATTAGATAGAATTTAATAATTATTTATAACGAATTTGTTTATATATTAAATATATCATAAAAAATTTTTAAATTATCCTCAATTTTACTTTGGCATTTTATATTTTAACCTCGTTCATTTTAGTCTTTTAATTCTATTTTTCATGTTTCATTTAAATATAAAATACTATCTTTTTAAAAAAAAAGAAAACACTTAAAATCGAATTAAATATCTAAAAAAATAAAAAAAAACACTATAAATTATCATTAAAAAAATAAAAATTAACAGCTTTTTTCAATATTATTTACTTTTAATTTTAAATTAAATAACTTTTTAATATTTTAATTAAAAAATAACCAATAAAAAGTGTGTATAGTGAAAATTCGATGGAGTCTATTGAAATTTATTGTTTTTTAATAGTATTATTAGCATGAACTAGAGTCTTTTTATATTGTATTAAAGATGAATTTTTTCATTTGTATTGGAACAAGTTAAAAGTTAGCGGTTATTTTGATTATATTCAGATGACTTAGATGATAAAAAATATGTTGTATTATTGTATTGAATATTTATTTTTAAAAATATTTAATAACATACATTGAACTAGTTTTATATCAAATAATATTTTTTATATTTAAATGAAAATAAAAAATAGAGTTAGAGTGTTAAACTAAAAACAATATTAAAAAGCAAGACAGATTTAGGTGCTATGTACACACTTTATTTTTAAAATAAGTGATGTTTAAATTAGGCACACTCATTAAGAAAACTATTAATTTTTAAAAAATAATTATCACACTAAATCTTAAATAAAAATATTATTTAATTCTTGAAATATTTAAGCATTTAAAATTTCATTTTTTATTTGGTTGGGTATTTTAATTTGGATTATTAATTTCTTTTTAATAAATATAAAAATTTATCCTAATAAACTCAAATATTAAACTCAGTTGTGTTTATTGATGCATTCGAGACAAACATGGTTTGCTGTGGAAATCAATGGGCGGAAACACGTGTACGGGATTTAAGACCTAATGAGAATTTTGGCGTTTCCGACAGGACAACAGTTTAGTTTTTGTATCACCTTTTAATTTATTCTAAAAATATTTTTTAATTATAGTTTTAAAATAAAAAAAAAAAACGTAATATTTTTAAAATTTATAATTTTAATTAAATTTTACAAAAAATCAGGTAGAGTTTTTTCTGTTTTTAAATTTTTTAATATTTGAAATTTTATAACTTAATATTCTTTTTTCTGTTTTTATATTTTTATAAATTATTAAATTTGTAATTGTTGATTTTTTGGTTTTGGTTTGGATTAAGAAAAGTATAATTTAAATTTAATTTAAATTTAATTAATTAATTAAACCTTAGAAATTATACTTTTGGCCCTTTTTCGTTTTTTTTAAAAAAAATTTAAATCAGTCATAATCATCATCATAATAATTAACAACCTCAATCCATCTAATAGTTTGCTCATTGAAATTTATAAATCTCTACAATTAACAAGAAGAGATGTGACTCTACCACTTATGCCGGTTGTATTAAACTCTACTTGCTCATGAAGCATTTTAATTTTATATTTGATTAATAGATTACCATCATCTAAACAAAGTTATAATTTTTAAAAAAACACAAAAATTTTGAATTTTAAAAATTGGACTTATTAATATTACAATATGGTATAGTAATTGAGTAAGGTTGAGAGTGTAAGGTATAGGAAGGATATTGGGTTTTCTTCAAATTGACAACAAGAATCAGTATGAGAGCAAATTCAAGGAGCGCCGAGAATAGGCGCAGGATTAATCCATAATTCAAAATTTAGGTTGAGCAATGAAGGCTCAATTTGGAGTGGGCGAGGCTGCTACCGTCTACTTTTGGTCATATTTTTTTATTATTTATAAAGTAAATATTAAAAAACATATAATTATGTAGTCAGGATATTATAATTTTTTCCCTTAGAAAGACAAAAGTCTGTTTGAAAGTCTCCATGTATTTACCATTCATTTGGAATTTTACTGAATGAAAAAAAGATCTAGTAATTACATAAAATAATAATTATGATGATTTATTTATTTATTATAATATAATTACGGTATAATTATAAGCATATTGATTGCACAAGAAAAATTATACAGTTAAAGATAAAATTCTAGAATAAACATTAATTATAAAAAAAATTAAAATATTAACAAATTATGTGTACTTATAAATAATATTAAATTAGTTATTTTTTTTATTTTTTTTATTTTTTTTAGTTTTTTTATATTTTTTAACCTTTTATAATATATATATATATATATATAATTGATTTTTTTAATTTCTTATTTGTTAAATTATGCTTTATGTGTTTATTTTTGTATTTTAATTTAATTAATTATAAATTTTAATTAAAATTTAATATAAGTAAAATATTGATAGAACTTGTAATTAAAAGCTTAATATTAATATTATAAAACTATTTTTAAATAAAAAAACAAAACAACTTTACTTATAAATGTTAAAATTCAGCTTTGAGTCAATTAATTCAATTATAAATTTAAAATAAAAAGTTAATACTACTAAAAAATAAATTAGAACAAAAAATATAACCTAAGTTCAAAATTAAGAAAAATAGTTAACATAATACTCTTATATCAAATTCCAACATAACTTAAAATACATTTCAATATAACTTAAGTAGATATAATTCAAAAGAAAAGGAAAACAAGTCTATAAAATCATTCAACAACAAAACTCTACGCTAATTCAAAAACTAATATAATAATATATTTAATAAAAAGTAAAAAATACAAGTAGTTACACAGAATCATAAAGTAAGGTTGAAAAATAATAAGAAGAAAATAAAAGATAAATAAAGTAAATACAATACTAAATATCACACACAAGCATGCATATTATATGAAATATAAATAATAAGTATAGATACCATATACATTAATTATTTAATTTGATTAAAATATATAAAAAGAATCTTCAGTTGGAATATGAAAAGATTAAACAAATTAATTGAAGAATAAATTATTAGCTATATGAAAATCAGAACCAACACAATATTATGATATTGATTTAATAATTTTGTTACCATTAAACTTAACAAATTTTCTTAAAAATCTTTATATTAATTCAATGCCTATATCTTTATATTGATAGTCATTTTTTCTTTTCTTTTTAATTTTATTTTATCATGTGTTTCGATTCTTTTCATTACTATTTATCCCAAAATAACTATAAACGTAGTCTTTACCTTTCTTATAATTTCAATATTATTCATACATAATATTAATTGATCTTAAATAATTTCAACTAAAATCTTAAGAATGAAAATGGAAGGCATGAATTACTGTTCATAATATCATTTTGTTAAATCTAAAGTTTGAAATTTAAATTTAAGAATAATTTAGAAATTAAAATTAAAACAATAAATGAAAGATGTAAAATTACTTCTACATTTTTTACAAATTAAATTTCATTGTTCATAATTCAACAACAATAATAACAGTGTAATCCCACCAAGTGGGGTTTGGAGAGGAGTAGAATGTATGCGAGACCTTACCACTACCTTAAGAGTAGGAAATCATTTGGAGTAGACCTCGGCTTTAAACGAGGCCCAAACGTAATAACAACACGGGAACAACATCATAATATCAACAACAACTAGTGCTTGCACCAAAATAAACAACAACGATACACTAAATGATAAACAAGTAGCATCGGGTAGGAAGACAACCAATGAAAAACAGAGGAACTATAAGCAAAATTAGGCCTACCCTTGAGAATGAGAAAGTAGGTAACACACAACTCTGCTACCCTGCTACCCTAATCCATGTACCCTATACCTTCTTGTCTAGGTCAAGAGTCCTCGGTAGCGCAACTGAGCCATATCCTTTCTAATCACCTCACACCATTGCTTTTTCGGTCTATCCCTACCTCTCCTAAAATCACCCATCGACAATCGCTCGCACCTCTGCACTGGGGCACTCGAACACCTCTCCTTCACATGCCCTAACCATCTCAGTCTTGCCTCATGCATCTTGTCCTCCACCTCTGTTACTCCCACCTTGGCCCGAATATCAGCATTTCTAATCCTATCACTCCTAGTGTGCCCGCACATCCACCTTAGCATCCTCATCTTTGCAATCTTTATCTTCTATACATGGGAGTTCTTTACAGGCCAACACTCCATCCTTTATAACATAGTCAGTCTAACCGCCACTCTTTAAAAACTTGCCTTTAAGTTTTGTTGGCATCTTCTTATCTACAAAACTCGAGGCGAGCCTCCATTTGATATATCCTGCACCTATATGATGAGCAACGTCCTCATTGATCTCTCCACTCTCTTGGATAATAGACCTAAGGTACTCAAAACTTTCTATCTTTTGGATAACTTAAGTATCCAACATCACTACCTTATCCTTCTTTGTGCATCAATGATCAGCTAAACCTACACTCTAAATACTCTTTCTTGGTCCTACTCAACTTAAAGCCTTTAGACTCTAGCTTGGCGCCAAACTTCTAACCCGCGTTTATGCCTCCATGAGTCTCATCAATCAGAACTATGTCATACGCAAATACAAATACACCAAGTCACCTCCTCTTGAATCCCTCACGTTAATGTATCCATCACCAAGACAAATAAAAATGGGCTAAGTGCTTATCCTAGTGCAACCTCATCCCAGCGAAAAATATTCAGAGTCTCCTCCCACTATCCTCACTTGTGAGTCCTGGTTCCATCATACATATCCTTGATCGCCTTAATGTACGCCTGCTCACTAGCCTCCCGAATCTCCTGAGTACATCTCTCGAACCTTGTCATAGGCCTTCTCTAGGTTGATGAAACCATGTGAATCCCTCTTCCTCTCCCTATCGCTCCACCAATCTCCTAACGAGATGAATGGCTTCTGTAGTCGAGCGCCCCAGCATGTCGAACTGATTCTCGAAATTGTCACGCCTCTCCTTACCCTACTCTCCACCATTCTCTCCCAAGCCTTCATAATTCATTTATGAAATATTCAGATACTTAACTTACTAGAAAAAAATTACGAAAATCTTTTGATTCACTCTTTATTCTCGACCATCTCTATTCTTTCTCATTGACAAATATAATATACCATATTCAAGAGTATAGAATATCATAAATTAAAGAGACAAAGAGGTGAAAATTCTTGCGAAAATTAAATAACAACAACAATAATAATTAGTGTTATTATAAAGAGTTCTTTGCTTACTCCTCATCTCGAGCCTCCATATTCATTAGCATGGAGGAAAATATGAAGAAAAAAAAGAGAAAGAAAAAAACTATTAAGAAAAAGAAGAAGATGATGAAAATGAGCATCCAACAACTCCATATATAATTGTTGTTTATAGATTGATTAAACCATAGAGAATTAGGTAAAAGGAATTTGAGAAGACATATTATTAAGTAGAGAATGCAAATAGATGGAGTTTTTTTATAACTCATGAGACATTATTAGATGTAATAAACATGATATTTTTAATTATTAAATTAATTAATTAATAAATTTTAAAAAAAAATGAAATCTTGACCAGTGAAAGATGTCACATTACTTCTTTAATACTTTGCTTTATGTTATATCTAAATTTGGCAACTACAAATATGTTGTGCGTTATTTACAAGATATGAATATCTCCATAAATATTCATATCGTGCAAGAACAATATTAGTTAAAGTAAGTGAGAAATAATAATTATCATGATAACACACATTTCAAGCGTATCCTTGATTTTTAGCCAAAAAAGAGTGGTGTTTTACCAATATTTAGATAAACTACAGTTATATTTAGTAAATATAAAAAAAATGCTTATCTATTTTGTAATAAAGGTCGGGTCTTTAAAATGAGTTAATACATCTGGTGTGTTAAGGGTCGCTAGCATGCCACGTCAGATTTTCGTTGCGATATATATTTATTTATATAATTTATATAATGTGTATACATATATTTTTTTGTTATCAGTTAATCGGAGTTTATTTGAAACTTGAAAGAATTCTGAAAGGTGAAACAACCAAAGATTTAAATATGTCTTCAAAAGAAGTCATTTCCTCCCGTGCACATGCTTCCTTTTGGGATACGTACTTTTAATTTTTCTAACAAAACATTTTGTTTTACTACAGAACATACTGAAAATAAGCATATAGTACCCAGTTATTCTTAGTGTACTATATGTGGCTGATTAGGAAGATCTTCGGTTCTCAATTTTGACAATCCTACTAATCAAGAATCATTTCAGTATAATAAATAACAAGGTCCACCCACCTCTTGTTGCCTTTGCCATAACCTCTGGAAACAGTAGCATCAGTAGGCAATGCAAGATTGTTCACAACAAACATTGCCATGAATGACACAGTACTGCTGCCAATTTTGAATGATCCTTGTGCTTATCCAGATGCATAATGCAGGATTTTCCAGGCTCTTCATGTAGGGCTAGTAATTCATTAATGCACTCGAGAATATCATCATCGTCTTCTAAACGGGTAAGCATCATCTGGTTATTATTTGGAGTTGATTTCTGATAAGCATATGGAACTTGCTCAGGGTCCTAAAGATAATAGCATCATCATCACAATTAACATCCTCCATCAGTTTTTGGAAAGAATCCTGATCTGCTGCATAGAATAAAATAAAAAAAACGCGACTATTAGAAAGGTCATTTTGCATAAGAAAAATCCAGAAACTTGTAAGTAACCAAATTACCCTGCAGGCTGGTTCCATAGTCAAGTGATACCGAGGGAAATCCTGGCCCGTCCTGGTTCTTAGGCATGTCAGTAAAAGAATCAGGGCGGTTAACCATGGCAATTTCTTGACATGTCTCCGAGGATAATGCAAAATTGTCTGTCATCCCATTTGCACCTTTGTGCATGTGTTAAAGTAGCATTCCACATATAATCAGACATTGTTGGTCCAAGTATCTGCAAAAAATGCAAGACAGTCTTTCCCTTTACTTCAAACCATGAAGCTGAAGTAGAAATAATCTCTACTATAAACAGTACATGTGCACTCAAAATTGTTTAGATTCTATGCTAACTTAGGAAACTAAAATACCTAGCTATATGTTACAAAACATACAATATTTAGTTGTTTTTCAACTAAGCTCACCATTTCCTATTTAAATGGTCCATTTAAGAAGCCAAGCTCAGAAAAAATGGCAAGCAGAGGAATCATTAAAGCAAAACATATCACAGAAACATATGAAGTCATCCATGTTGAGCGTAAATTAGAAGTGGTTATTAGTGGATATATAGAATGAAACAACAAAAATGTCACAATAGTAGAAGATTCAAGTTCCAACTCATGTTGTAAAGTAAATTTCTCTTTCTGGGAAGAAGAAAGAAGTCAGTTCTTACGCTTCGGCATTTTTGGAGAATGCAGTTAGAAAGCGGCTATGGAATCTGCTGCTCTGGCCGCTGTTCCGGCTCTGATATCATTCTCAAACAACTTCTTAGAAGGATATCTCTACCAATCCTTTTGAGTCGCCATACTTCATCTGATGGGGAGGATCACGTTTGTACTTTCTGCGAGTACTCAAATGCATCAAATAGTCTTTCAATTCTTCCCGTAAATATGAAGACAGATGTTAATCTATCAAGCAAGTAAGATAATAAAATCATCTAATATTTGGTTAGCTGCTTCTTAGTCTAGGCAAATCTACATAACAACCTAAAAAGCAAGTATATATGACATGTAACAACTCATTAGTTAAACAAAATTAATTACCAAGCACCCGACATTGCACTGTGTGTCCCTTGAAAATTTAATTTTCTAACATTTGTATCAGAGACACAGACAGAGACGAAATTAAGAAAAAAGTAGGTAGCAATCGCTTGTCTTTACGAGAAACAATCCTGTCACAGCTTCTCTAACTTCAATCACTTGTCTTCCACAGTTCATCTTTTTCAAGATATATTTATTAATAATAAGTGGGTAAAAATACATTTACTTTTAAAAATTAGTAATTTTTTAAGAAACACCGCTATCATTGCCCATAAAATATTATAATACGGTTTAAACACTTAGAACTGAAATTTGTAGGACAATACATGGGGTTAATATTCATACCAGCCGCCACCCAATGAACAAAACCATGGTTAACTTAGAAACTTTAGCGTCGAGCGTCAGACATGTTTAGGAGTTACAGACTTACACACACTTAAATTGTAAACGTTGAATTAAAAAGTACTCCAAGTTTCACAAACAATTAAATACTTATTTATCACTTATGCTGTCTCAGTGAATTTAAGTTTCGCCTTTTTCCCTTTAAATAAAAACTCAAGCAAAATCAAATATACTATTAAGTTCAATTATCTTGTTTGTGTAATTAGTAGCAAAAAATAGAAATAATGACAATTTTTTCAATATTTTATTAGTTTCATACCTCAAAATCCGCTTAAATCATTCATATTTTGTTAGTTTCATTCTTAAATAATATGGGGTATTTTTGTCAACCCATGTAAACTATAATATTTTCTATTTAAAATCTCATACAATGTTAAGTGACATGAATAATGATCTCACTTGTTTTGTTGCATGTGATAACTTCAAAAAAATAGGTCAAAAAGTATTTATATGACA
The DNA here is from genome assembly GCA_018107945.1 of Datura stramonium. Taxonomy (NCBI): domain Eukaryota; kingdom Viridiplantae; phylum Streptophyta; class Magnoliopsida; order Solanales; family Solanaceae; genus Datura; species Datura stramonium. Next base: position 6,126 of record JACEIK010004149.1, on the reverse strand, counting down.
TTTTATATTTATTTTTTAAAATTCAGAAAATAACATCTATATATACCCTATAATTTATATGAAATTAATAAAACATAAATAGTTTATTCAGTTTCTGAGAATTTGAGGTGAGCTTCAACATCAGGAAATTAATGTTCCAAAAGCCATTGCACTATACTAATTGAGGATAAGATTTACTAATAGAAACTTTTCAACTCATATAATTAAAAAATAGTCATTATTATCCTGAAATATCGCAATATTATCAGGAAATTTTACTTGTAAAGTTCACGGCAACAACTATTTTTCAGTTATAAAACTAAAAGATATGGTCAACCGTGCTATTACTACTATGAAATGCCAACATTTAGAATTTAAATTTTAATTAATAATTTAAAATAGAAAGTAGAGAGAAGTTAGAGATAGTCTTCTTCTTCTTCTTTTCACTTCAGGTCTTCTCTTCTTCTTCTTCTTTTATATATCAAAAGTGATTCTGAAAATAGTTCAATCTCAAACTTAACTTAGAGTAAGCGTTCTATTCGGTTTGATTCGAGGTCGCAAAGAGTTTTGGAACCCAGTGCAAGTATTCATTGGATTTATTGTGTTCAATTTTTTATTATAAAAATTATGCGTCAAACATTGAATTGAATTACTTAATTTTTATTTGTTTTTTAAAGTTTGATTCGATTTTCTAAAATGATTTTCAAGAAATTTATGATACATAATAGATTAAATGGTATAACTAGAGTGAAATTAATTACAACGATATAATAAGCAATAACAAGCACTGCTAGTAGCATGCAGCAACAACAACTACTAAGGGCAGTAACAAATATAGCATAAGGCTAAAGGGATAGAGGGTTACTGGATGGAGAGTGGAGATCAAATAGGAATCAGGATTTAGGAAGTTAGTGTTGCGGAAGCTAAATACATGTGAAGTGATTAAATCACAATTATTATATTGAAATACAGCTAATAAATAGTAAATGAGACAAGAATAAATAAAGAATACCAGAAATTTAAGGTTCGGTAAAATTTTATTATTTGTCTAGTCCTTAGAAAACACACAGCAACCCAAATTTATTTCACTCCAGTAGACCACAGTGAAATACTACAAGATAGAAAAAGAAGACTAAGCCTTAGAAGATGAAAGCAAGTGAGAGGTGTGTAACAAATGAACTAAAAGCTACCTATTTATGAATGAATTACTCTTGTTGATGTCATCAGCCATCCCTATGTATGTAAATGTCAAGGTTAAAACATGTGAAACCATTTAATGGTTGCCCAAATTTCTACTATAAATTTATTACCTTGACATTTCATACCAAAGAAAAATTACCTTCCTTCCAAATGTTCACATTAGTTCATATAGAAACTTGTCAAATTTAATAAATCTCCACACCTTGGCAAGATTCTCCATTTTCAATTTCTCTCTATGACAAATTTTGATTGTGTCTTCAACCTCATTCCTTAATGTTCAACAATGTTGATCAAGTTCAAATAATGTTGAAACTTGATCGCAGTCACCACTACTAGCATATCGACGGTTACTACGTAGTTCGAATTTTCTGTATCATGACTCCACCTTCTTTATAATGTCTTGTACAAAATGATATTGGGCATCGATGTGCTTCGTCTTTGCATGATAAACTTGATTTTTTGCTAAATTGTACTAGCACTTTGACTATCACAAAATACAATGATGCTTTCTTGTCCAATATCAAGCTCTCTAAGCAACCCTTGAAGCCAAATTGCCTCCTTCACAGCCTCTATAATTGACATGTACTCTGCCTCAATGGTAGACAAAGCAACTGTTGACTGTAAAGTAGACCTTCCAACTAAGCGGGTGCGTTTGCAAAAGTGAAAACAACGATTAGTTGATCTTTATTTATCAATCTTTGCATAATCTAGTCACGATATCCAACTAGAAATTGACTATCTTCCAGCTCAAAAAACCAACCCAACATCTACGGTACGAATATGCCGTAGAATCCATTTCACAGCTTGCCAAAGCTCCTTTAAGTTATGCATATACCTACTTACAACTCCTACAGCATGTGAAATATGAGGTCTTGTGTAAACCATTACATACATCAAGCTACCAACAATATTTGCATATGGTACTCTTACATATATTCTCGTTCAACTTCATCCTTTGGCGATGTAGTGTTACTAAGCTTAAAATGAGGAGCAATCGAAGTGCTAACCGACTTTATTTTCTCATTCATGCCAAATCTGTCTAATTACCCTTTTCAAATATTTTTTAATGAGATAAATAGAGTTTCTTTGAATGTCTATCTCTTTTTTATCTCCCATGCCAAAATTCTCTTCGCCTCCCCCAAATCCTTCATCTCAAACTCCTTTCTTAGTTGAATTTTCAACTTCTTAATTTCTTTTTGGCTTTTGAAAGCAATCAATATATCATCAACATACTCAAAATGGCCTTGCCGAGTCACTAATTAAACGTCTGCAGTTGATAGCAAGATCATTGCTCATGAGAAACTAGGTTGCCCGCTTCTGTTTGGGGTCATGCGATTCCACATGTTGCAACCCTTGTTCGTCTCAAATCGGCAAATTATCATAAATTTTCTCCATTGCAATTGATTTTGGGTAAAAAACCTAATATATCTCATTTGAGAAATTTTGAATGTGCTATATATGTGCCTGTAGCACCACCACATCGTAAAAATGTGGGTCCCCAAAAGGAGTTAAAAATTTATGTCGCGTTTGAATCGCCCTCCATCATTCGCTACCTTGAACATTAGCGGAGATATGTTTAATGCTCGATTTGCAGATTATTCGGTTTGATGAGACAGTTTTTCAAAAATTAAGGAGAAAATAGTGAAATCAAAAGAAAAATTTTGTGAAAAAATCCATCACCGTCTCACCTTGATCCACGTGCTTCTATTTGTGAGCAAAATTTTAAAAGATTATTCTACTGAAAATTACAAATCAAATGGAATAGCATTTATAGATTTGAAAAGAATTTCTAAATCACATGTTCCTGCAGGGGAATGTTCCAAATTCGAATTGATGTCCCTGAAGGACCATCTACTAGTGTCATAGATAGTGACACTACCGGTGGTAAACCCTTGGTTCTAAGGATCGAAATCCTAGAAAAAGATAAATAAATGATCAAGATGACACTACGAAAGAACCACATATGGAAGTTCAAAACTTGAGCAATTTTTATCATAAGGAATCAATGAAATTTGAGACTCGAGAAAATGAGGAACTATCAATAAATTCAAAGTGATGTTTGAATTAATCGATCAAAATAGTGGTAGATTATGTCTTTGCATATAATGTTGCAACAAAAAATCATGCAAGATAGTGAGGATCTTGAACCTCAATCATCCTGAGAGATAATGGAAACAAAGAAGTGATTGGCCAAAATGATAAGAAGCAATTCAATGAAATTGAGTTCACTTATCAAGCGTAAGTTTCAGATCTATAGCTCAAACACCAAATGGTATTAAATTTGTTGGCTATAAATGGTCTTTGTACAAAAAAATGAAAAAATAAAATAAAAAGGTACAAAGCACGCCTTGTTGCACAAGGAGTTTCACAAAAGTATGGTGTCGACTATGAAAAGACATACTTATCAGTTATGGATGTAATAATGTTGCGTTATCTTATTAGTTTCACTGTCCATAGAGCTTGAAATGTATTTGATGGATGTGGTTACAACCAATCTATATGGGTCACTTAATAATGAGATATACATGAAATTCCTGAAGGATTTAAAATGCACAAGCATATCATTTAAAGTCTCGAAATGTATTCAATTAGATTGCAAAAATTATTGTATGGTTTGAAGCAATCTACAGGCGTAATATGTATAACCGTCTTAATGAATATTTATCTAAAGAAGGTTATATAAATGATGAAATTTGCCCATGTGTTTTTATAAAGAAAATAACATTGGAGTTTGCCATACTTATTTGTTTATGTAGATGACATATACCTTAATAGAACTCCAATAGAGCTTCAAAAGGCAATTGATTATTTAAAGAAGGAATTTGAGATGAAAGATCTTGAAAATACAAAATTATATCTTGGTTTGCAAATAGAGAATTTGACAAATGGTATCTTTATTCATCAATCTGCCTATACAACAAAGGTGTTAAAAGATTTTATATGGATGGGCATATCCATTAAGTATAGATGGTTGTTCGATCTTGATGTGAATAAGGATCTGTCGACCTCCGAAAGAATGAGAAAAATTCTTGGTCCTGAAGTACCATATCTTAGTTTAATTGGTGCACTAATGTATCTTGCTAATATTACAAGACCTAATATAGCCTTTAGGTTAATTTGTTAGCAGTGATTACGTTCCTACTAGGAGGCATTGGAATGGGATCAAACATATAATGCGATATCTAAAAGAGACTACCGATATGGGCTTATTTTATTCTAACAATTGCAGTCTTGATCTTGTTGGTTATGCTGACGCAGAGTATTTATCTGACTCACATAAAACTCAATCTCAAGCCCGGCTACGTGTTCATATGTAAGAATCTTGCCTTATCTTGGAGATCTACAAAACGAGTCTCTCGTAGCTACTTCATCAAATCATGCTGAGATAATAACTATTCATGAAGCAAGCCGAGAATGTGTGTGGTTGAGGTTGATGATACATCTCATTAAGAAGAAATATTGTTTGAAATGTGATAAAGTACCCACAATTTTATATGAAGATAATGTGGCATGCATAGCATAACTAAGAGAGGATTTATAAAGGAGATAGAACAAGCACATCTCGCCAAAGTTTTTCTAAACATATGAGCTCCAAAAGAATGATGATATCAACGTGCATGATTCGTTCAAGTGACAATGTGGTTGATTTATTCACCAAATCTCCTGCAAGCTGCCCAACTTTCAAAAAAGATGGTGCACAAGATCGGAATGCAAAGATTCAAGGATATTCTCATTAGGGGAGTTAATATGCGTGTACTCTTTTCCCTTACGAGGTTTTTTGTCCTACTAGGTTTTCTTGTAGGGTTTTAATGGGGCGACTACTAATGCGTATTACAAGATATGTGTACTCGTTTTCCTACACTAGATTTTTTCCACTGGATTTTCTAGTAGTTTTAACGAGGCACGGTATCTATCAAATAGACATTCAAGGGGAGTATTATAAATGTATTTGTAATATAGTAAATGTCTATAAAGGTATTTGTATTATAGTGAATGTGTTTATTTGTATTATAGTGAAGGTCTATCTTTTGGAAAAAGTTAGGAGGAATTATTAAAAACATAAATAGGCAGGTTATACGCTTCCGTTGTTTTCATCTCATCAAGAGAAATAAGAACTTTCTCCTTCTCTCTTTCTCTATAATATTCTTGTTCTTTATTTATTATTTCATAACAATTATACATATTTAGGTAATAATTATAAAATATATCAATATTTTTTTAGGTTTAAAAATACTTAAGAATTATTTTAGATATATCAGATTGATATAAAATAAAAAATTATTATCCCATAAATTAGGGTAGTCTAACTAATTATCTACATAATCTTCCTTGATTTATAGTATTTTTATTGTAAAACAATTAAATATCTAATTTACACCATATTGATATCTAAACTCTAAAATCTTTTTTTTCTTCTCAAATAATCCAAATCATTCTTGATATTCATTCAATAACTTCTCCTAGACTTTGTCTTTCTCTATTTCACAAATTTCTTGTAGATTTTTTTATATCAATATTTTTTTAAACATTATATGCATAAAATTTTATAAGATTTGAATAATTTTACAAAATCAAATTAATTATCATTTAAAAATAAAAAATTAACTAACTATATAATGTGGTATAAAAAATTAACTAACCCAGATCGTATTATCATATTTTATACCTAATCCATACACTCAAATAAATATAAATTTCTTAAATACTAATATGTAAAAATAACATAGAATGAATATATACTAGTTTTCATACAAATTTCAGACCCCCAGAAAAAATTACACACTTAGACTAATTAAATATATCATATTTTATACACAGTGCATTCACTAAAACATGTTTATATATAATATAGTATTTTCTTTTTAAAATATTATGTTATTTTTTATGGTATTTCCTTTGAAAAATTAATATTTCATCGGCATAACCAAAATGTTTAAAATTTGGTAG
>JACEIK010004148.1:114276-141809 GCA_018107945.1 Datura stramonium | reverse complement strand
GAAACAAAATCCCAAAATCTTCTTTACACTGTTGTCTGCATTTTTAGAGTTAAAGTTTATTGACACTTGATTAGATTGTTACCTTGGTCCAGTCCCTGTGAGATCGATACTTGGCTTACTTGAGCCATTTTACTACTTGTTCGACCACGTGGACTTGCGTGTAGTCATCCAAACGGACGAACAAGCACGACGATTCGCGGTTGAATTTCACGAAACTAAATCTGTAGGAATGCTCCTTACTGCTTAATACCTCGGTATCTAGGATTAATTCGAGTTCGGACCGCGTTTGGCGGCGTAATCGGACGGAAATTTCAATGAATCCTTCGTCCTCTCTATTTTTCTCTCGACCTCTCTAGAAATTATATGAAATATAACATTTAAACCAAAGTTGGAGGCTTTTATACTTGGTCCTGGACAGGGCCTCCGTGACACGGCGCCAACGCGAAGGCCCTCCCTCTGTTGCACATTGCCATCGCGGAGGGGCTCTGCCCCAGCTCTTTTCGCGATGGTTCGACGAATCTCTTATCCGTTCTTTCCCCGGGCCTTTTCCTAGCATGTATGGCATTCAAAAACTCTTAACCAACATGCGAATAGGCCATCTATATGTCGAGAATTCATGTGGTGTAACAGTTACCTAATCAGATGGCATCCCGACCAGTTCGTGAAGTGGCAATCCCATTAGCGACGAATGTGACCTCCACTATCCGCAAACAGGAGCTCAGAGGAAACTTTGAGCTGAAACAGAAAATGGTGAAGTTGTTACATTCTAGTGGCCAGTTCACTGGGGATGGCATATGAGGACCCACAACAACACTTACAGAATTTCCTAGAGATCAATGACACTTTTGTCCCCACCTGAGTGTCAATTGACTATGTCTGACTCACCCTATTCCCATTTTCACTATTGGGAGAGGCGAAGAGGTGGTTGAAGGCTGAGCTACCGAACTCCATTACTTCTTGGGATGACCTAGCAAGGAAGTTCCTCATCAGATTCTTCCCTTCAAGCAAGACTGCCAAGCTCAGAAGTGAGATATTAAGTTTCAAGTAGAGGCTGGAGGAGAACTTATATTTTTCTTGGGAAAGGTTCAAGTCATTATTGAGAGACTGCCCCCATAACCAGCAATCCAATGAGGTGTTAGCCCACACCTTTGGGGAGAGTCTAGACCCACATATAAAAATCTTACTAGACTCTGCATCGGGTGGGCAAGAACTGGATAAGACATATGATGAGTTGTACACTATGTTGAACAGGATTGCTCAAGTAAATCCAGAGGGCCATAGTGAATCATCAAAAGGGGCAGGAAAGAGAGCAGTAGGGTTGATAGAAGTGGATAGTGTCAATGCCTTAGCCGCACAACTAGCATCAATGCAACATCAGATGATGACTCAGTTCAGCAAACTGAGTATGAATCATCCACAGGGTTAGCTGAATGCAATTCAGCAGGCTCCAAGTCGGTGCGAAATTTGTGGTAATAATAGGCATAATGCAGATTCTTGTGGGGCCAATCCTGAATCAGTAAACTTTGTAGGGAATGTTCGAAGAAATAAATCATAATTAATGGAGCACCTACAATAAAAATTGGTAGAGTCACCCAAATTTCTCTTGGGGGGAAATCAGATTCAAAGCTACCAGTAGCCTCAGCAACAACACTATCAACAGCAGAACAGATAGAACAGTGGCCAGTCAAGTAGTAGCAACATTGAGGAGATGTTGCAAAAGATTATGGCTACCCAGACCCAACTGCCAGAGAATCAAGAGAGGATAGCTTCAGATTTAAAAAAGCAGTAGACGGCCACTCGAAATCTAGAGAAGTAGATGGGACAATTAGCAGCTTCTCAGCACACCAGACCTCATAGAGGGTTACTCAGTGACACAGATACAATCCCCAGATAGATCAATGCCATCATTCTGAGCAGTGGCAGGAAATTGGCTAATGTACCACCGATTGAAAAGAGAAATGAGGTGCAGCCACAGCTGGTCAGACAGGGTCCATCATCCGATAGAGGAGAAACTAAGAGTGCTGGGCAACATAATGCATCATCATCATTGCAGGAAACACATATACCACCACCACAATTCCCACAAAGGCTCAAGAAGAGCAAGGAAGAAGAATATTTTAAGAAGTTCTTTCATATTTTCAAAGAAATTCACATCAATTTGCCTTTACTTGATGTCTTGTAGGGAATGCCAAAGTATGCTAAGTACTTGAAAGATGTGGTGTACAACAAAGTGAGATTGGTGGATGTCCAGACGGTGGCACTTACATAGGAGTGCAGCTACAGGATGATGGGAAAGATGCCAAAGAAGCTCAAAGACCCAGGGAGTCTCACCCTCCCCGTACAAATTGGTGAAGTTGATATTACCAGGGCTCTGTGTGATTTAGGGGAAGTAGTCAAGTTAATGTACTATCTCTATTTGACACCACGGGGTTGCATAAGTTGAGGCCCACAAGAGTTATGCTACAGTTGGCAGACAACTCCACAGTGGCACTTGAGAGAATCATTGAGGACCTTCTCATCAAAGTAGGTAAATTCATTATACCTGCTGACTTTATAATTCTTGAATTTAAAGTTGATGAGAAGGAACCCTTGATCTTGGGACGACCATTCTTGGCAACTGGAGGAGACATCATAAATGTGAGGCAGGTACCCTTAAAATGAGGGTCAATGATGAAGAAGAGCTTTTCAGAGTCTACCAATAGATCAACCCATCCACACTCTACCGCGATCTTTGGAAGATTAGTGTGTTGTCAGATACTAACTGTGGGGTGATAGATTCCATGGGCCCACTATTGCAAGATGTGTTAACACTTCAGCCCGAATCTGATAGAGGACGAAAACTGAGGAAAAAGAAGTTGGAAAAGGAGAGGGACATAGTGGAGGTTGTTCCCTCTAAAAATAAAAAGAAAAGAAGATGGTTCTCGGAAGGGAACATTTGTTTAAGGATATACTAAGTAGGATAGTCCACATCGTGCCGCGACATAAAATCAGGCGCTACTTGGGAGGCAACCCAAGAGTACCATAGGTACAACTTCTTTTCAATTTTTGTATTTTTTGTGATTTTTTCACTTGTTGTTATTTGTTTTGTTGGATCAGCACATATTCAGGGGAAGTCTGAGTACCCATGGAAGTGAAAGCTAAGGAGCGTGAATAAAAGATGAGTGTGGGGTCGGTGACCCACGTATTTGAAAAGTGATGAAAACATGTTGTTAGCTCGGCTAGAGGCCTCAGGGAGTATTTCTCACCCTTGTGTTCATTTTAGTTGATGCTTTGGGGACATAGCATAATTCATGTGTGGGGTGAGGAAAATGTCAAAAAAATTTGTGCTTAGTGAATTCGGGTGTGGTTGGTGCTTGGTCTGAATTGTGGTTGTTGATAAAGTTGTTACTTGAGCTCAAGTCACCCACGCTTTGGTTTTTCCTTTTAGTTCTTTTATGAAGGGGGGAACTTTTAATTGATGAATAAAATTTTTATTTGTCTATAATGGTGTTAGTCATAGTTAGGAACTTTTCCCGATGATGGATGGATGACGACCGTCTTGAGGAAAATTAGTCAAAATAGATTTTTGTTTTTGAACCCTTAGTTGATTTATGGCTTGATGTTTTTTTAATGTTCTATACACAATTTTGAGATGAAAGTGTTGTAAATGTTGAAGCATGTTCAGCAATTGTATAACTTTTTTTGAGACACCTAGGCTCTTGAATACGACTCTATGTGCTTAAAGCTTAATTCTGAATTCTTGTGATTAGCTGAGTTAAGAGTCTAATGAATTTGTCTTGAATTGAGCATGTGCTGTGAGTGTAATGTTTTTGAATATTCCATGATATTGTGTAGTATAAGAACTTTCCTGGTGTGTATACAAAATGAAATGAGGGATTTCAATTGTAGGAGATGATTTAGGCATTTCGTTGAATGAGCCCAATTTTTATCCATCGCTTTACCTACCTTTAATATATGATCCTAGTTAGCCCCATTGAGCCTTTACACTATTCTTTGCTAGCCACAAAAGGAGCTTAATCCTTTCTTTTCAATAGCCTTGGATTTGATCCAAAACTCCTAAGCACTTAGTGTAAATGCAAAAGAAGTTAAGGAGTGAAGAGTTCGAAGAAGAAGGAAAAGAGTAGTTCTGGGGGTTGAAGAAAAGACTAGAGGTGCACTTGTTTAAAAATGAATAAGAGTTAGTAGGGAGCAAAAGAAGAAAAGAGCGAAAAAATTTCTTAAGTACTTAATAATAGCTTAAGTTCCTAATGAAATGGGGAAACAAAGGAAAAATGGGAGTTGAAAAGAATAAAGGTTAATTAAGAGGATAGAGATTCGTAACGAAAGTGTGATGTATTAAAAGCTCTTAGGGAAAATAGTAACTATTACGTACCATAATAGTACCTACTGTCCATTAGCTTACATTACAACCCACTAAGTCTTACTTGATCTTACTTTCAAACATTCCTAAACTAGTGGAGTAAAACACTAAAGGCAAGCTTATGGGTCAATACATGTTGCACGCAAATTCTTTGTGAGATTGAGCTTACTTCTTATCCATATCCCATACATGTTATACTATGAAAAGTTATGAGTGAAAAATTGGGTAACTCTCTTGGTGTGAGTGCACATGTTTGATGAAGGATAAAATTCATTTTGGGTGTCTTCATTGGTTAATTTGCATAAATTTGCTAAGTTTAAGAGTCGATCCTTGAGGCTAGGAAGTTTTAACTTAGTTTTATGGGTTTTTAATGGTGAGATATTGCATGCTCTATTTTAAACTTGCTATATAAAACAATCGGTGTAGCCGCTTGAATCATCTTGTTTCGATTAGCTATGTGTGAGTTCTTCATGTGCATGAGATGTAATAGAGTTGTTCGAGGATGAACAAGGATTTAAGTGTGGGGTAATGATCTTGGGCGTAATTACGTGCCCAAGTGCTATTTAATATCTCAAACTTAGTTATGTTTGTTAATTTAATTGATTATATTCTCATGTAATCTTGTGTAATTATGAGCATAAACTAACCAATGTGATTAGCCCTTAGTTGTAGGTGAAAAATGCAAATGATTAGCTTAATATGATGATGTATGAAGATTAAGGAAGATCAGGATTGAGTGTAAAGAAAGCGACTTGAAGAAAACATGGAAGTTCCATGAGCGCACCTTACAGCGTGCCACGGCTAGATATTGTCGTGATGGGCACCATGTCACGCACATGGAATGCGCAGGAGATGCTTTCCAGGTAGTGTGCCTACACGACAGCGCCGTTCCACACTATCCAAGCTCCGCGCCAACAGGCGTTTCACGCCCTATGCCATGCGTGCATGAGGAGATGTCAACTGCCGAGAGATGATGCGCGTCAAAGCCGTGTCGCGGCATGCAAGAGGCACGATAGCCTCCGTGCCACGGATAACACCCTCGCCTCTACCATTTCCAAGGACAACATTTCCAGTGAGCTTATGCATTTTCTCTGTGTCACGGAGGCAAATCATCACGCCAAGCTCCGTGACACGGAGCCATACCGCACACGGACGAAGTTTGCATTTTTACATTTAATATAAATAGGACCCTTAGCTTCTAAAATCATCTATCACGAAATATTTTTTGGGAAAGCAAAGAGGAGTGAAGGGAGAAGCAAAGAACTCTACATAGGATTCATTATTTTTCATTCTCTTTTAATTACTCTTGTAAGTACATTACTTTACTTATGTTTTTGAGTAATTGTATGAATATGAGTGGCTAAAATCCTCCCTCTAGGGTTGAGCCCACATGATATGAATGTAAATGCATGAATTTTTATTTGGTTTGAGTTTTTAATTGTTGTTTTGTCTCACGTTCTTAATCATTGTTATTTTTATGCTTGATCACCATAAAAACAAACTTGTTAAGCTTAGGTAAAAGCTCTAAGAATAACCCTAGGCTAGAACACAAGAAAATAGGGAGCAAGTTCTTGTCTTTATGATAGGGTTCGCGGTTAGGATAGAAATTATACCTAATTTGCCTTGCTTGGTTAATAATACGGGATAATAGCTAGACACCGACTTAGAATTGTTACATCACCACTCATAGAAGTAGTTGTGAAGCTAAGTCAGTTAAATGATTAGAGGTACAAAAGTCCATAATCAAGGGCATAAACCCCGTAAACCACACCACGTAGTTAAACTGCTCACGAATTAGGACGTCACATCCCCGCTCAATGATGTAGGTGTGAGACTAGTTTGTTGTGTTTAGAGGCTCGAAAGACCATGAACACTGCACGTTAACTCTGTGAGACAACAATTGAAGTTTTCTTACTTGAACCATTGTGAATTGTAGCAATGCATGATTATCAAGCCTTAACTCTAGTTGTTTCTTGTATTATTTCTCAATTGTTTTGTGATCACACCTAGATTTAATTACACTTATTCAAAATTCTCTTAAACCAACACTTGTGAAATTTAATACAACAGTTGAACTTGAATATTTGCTGAATCATTCTAGACCCAGTGGGTTCGACATCCGGCTCTTAAAAGGGCCATTGTATTACTTGTACGACCGCGTATTCTTGCGCGTGTGCTGGGGCGCAACAATAAACTCGTGGGGATAGTCATCCACCTTCGATCCGAGGAACTCTAGAGGGTTCATCCTAATAAAGTCCTTGACTCTTGCCACTGTCGCATTCCCATTCAGGGGAACATGCGCTACTGCCTACTAGTTGACCTAGGCGGTCAATTCTTGTGCCATCATCTGGATAGCTTCCTTAAATTAAGCATGGGTAACCTGCTCGGGCACATGATCCTTGGGGGCTGGTGGGGGCTGCTGCTACCCATCTCCATTGTCATTCTCATGGCCATTTGCGTTCTCGTTTCTCCATCCATTAACTCAACAAGGAGAAATGATTCTGCAAACACGTATATCACAAGTTTGAAGGATAGAGAGATATTTCATCGCACAACATAGATCATGAAAGAAGGGAAATTTCCTAAAACATTTCATAACCTATTTGACATAAGTGTGGTGCACTTTACACACATGAAAAATACTCTACTTAATGTAGATTTCAGACACCCTCGGACACTTAAAAACCTAATGCTCTAATACCAAGTTTGTCATGATCCACACATAGGCCCGAATCTATACATGGAACCTAAAACCATAAATGGCTCCACGTAGACCCATAGCATGAACATGACAGCTAAAGCTCAACATGATAGATGTGGAAATGTAACATTTTAAATAACGGAAGTCTGAAAATTCAATAACAATCTAAACAACGAAATACATAACACCGATCCGAAGCTGAATACATACTATGTCTGATAAGTTGATAGGGCAAGACCCCAACTAACTCACTAATAAACTGAAACTAAAAATAACTGGTAAGAAGGTCCTCGAAGAAGGAGGACTCACCAACAGGCTGGGAAATTCTAAATCTGAGGATCTGGCTAGCGGCGGGACTGAACCAGAATGTTCGAGCCTGTATCATGAAATGATACAGAATAGAGTATGCGGTCAGTACTTGGAATATACAGAGTATGCAAGGTAAGTAAAACTGCTATGTAAGTAAGACTAAAATTATGCATATCATAAACCATATTAAAGATAAGATTTTGATAGTAAGGCTTGCATGCTATTATCTGAAAACATGATTTAAACATGACTAAGTATCATAACTGATTCGAATGACCCAAAGCTGAAACTGATAATCATAAGTAAAACTAAACATTGGGTCAAACCTGCTAAAAACACAGTATCATAACTGATGAACATGCATAACTGAAAATCATGAGGAACAATGGGAGACTCATCATATAATCGACATTACCACGATAAAGCTTACGTGGTCCCGACTATTACACTCAAGTGGGCAGAGCCGTTCAAAGCCTTTTCAGGGCTAAGGGCACTACTATGATATCTATATGAAGCTGAAGGCCCCTCGAGGGCAGGAAAAGCTCACAAGGGAGGTCCGAAATAATCTGAACATACCTATGTTGGCACATAGTTCTGAGGCACAGGGTTGACTCAACCCTTAGCATACTCGGTGCTAGACACTACTCCCAAAAACATGTATATACGTTCCATCATTTTTCAGCGAAGCTGAACCATCATCTTGTGATGAATCTGAATCATAATAGTACATGCATAATCTAAAAACATATCATGACGATCCTCGACTCAACCATACCACAACCTGAAAAGTGGGAGTCTAGACTCCAAAACTATGTGGTAAGCTAATAATATGAAAGTAAAGTAAATCATAAAACATACTTGATCATATGGGCTTCCCTAAACTTATACATGCTTTGAGATAGTCAAAATCATTGATATAAGCATGGGTAATTCAAAATAATACTTAAATAATAGATATTTCATCATACTTGAAAACATAGGTCATAATCTCAACCTTTCATGAACTTTCATAATTGAGCATCATAATTGTAAGACTTTGAAATCATAAGTTTGTAACTAAAATTATTATAAAACTTGCTCATGAATCTTAAAACAACATTAGAAACATGAATAGACTTTACCTAAGATAGATACTTAAAAAATTTCACAAATTGGGTTAAAACTCCATAGATTCATCAACCTTGAATTATATGAATTTAAGAGAGGATTTGGGCATGGAAGTGAAGGAATACTCCCATTCATGACCCCACAAACCTGTATAAATCTGATTTCACACCCTTCCTTGATTACCCAAAAGATTTGGGGAAGAACATAGGGAATTCTCAAACTTGATCTCTAATGGTTCACTCTAATCTTGCATACATGGAATGGAAAGGCTTATGATAGGTTAAGTACACTGCAAACCCTTCTAACAGAGCTTAAAATGAGTTAGTTTAGGACCTACGGGCTTAGTAATTAAGAATAAACCCTTACTAAAACGCAGGAAAAATTCACACTGCCAGTCACCACGACTCATGATGAACATGATGACTCGTCGTGACCAACCCATGAAGTTTACTAGTCAACCCTCTAGTTTTCACTTTTCTTCATACCACGACCAGGTCCATGACTCATGGAGTCACTTCACGACCCGTGGTCACACCTTTCCCACAAACCTTTGCCATCCTCCTCTCATTTCATGAAACACATAACGACTTGTGAAGTGTTACATCCTATAAGTTTCTAGAGTTTAGTTGGCCTATTTGCATGTTGGTTGAAAGTTTTAGAGTGCCATATGTACGAGGAAAGGGCCCGGGGAAAAGCCGAACGAGTACCAAGTCGAGATTTTGCGAGAGGAGGCCGAACCAAGCTGCCTAGAGGGGCAAAGTGGCACGGAGCTGCTCCTCCGCCTTAGCCAACGTGACACGGAGCAGAATCGGTGCATTGGCCAGCATGCCACGTTGCCTTGTATGCTGCTTCAAGTATATATAGGCCTAACCCTTAGATTTCATGTTATTTCTCAAATATATCACGACCAGCAGAGAATAGAGACGAAGGAAACATATAAGACCGGGCGAGAGTAAGAGGCAGAGAGCATATAATTTTCATCCAGTTATACCGCTAAAACGCCATCCAAATTCAAATTAACTACGGGTATCGAAGTATAAAGGGCTGCAGAGAGCATTTTTACGGAGTTCGTTTCGTGAGAGTCGCCCGGCGAATCGTCTTCCTGCCGAGCCAAAGTTGTTGGAATTTCTCTAAACTAGTGCCAATACAATCTCGAGGCTTAAAGTAAGCATATCTCCCTTCTAGACTTTCGATAAATAACGAGGTTTCGACCGTGTTCTGTAAAATTGGAATATAGTTAATATTTATATATAAAGTTTTCCATTTTGCCAAATTTAGTGTTAAAACTAGTCCTATCTTTCCAGTAACACGATTTCAGTTGGAAGAGCTATTGAATACTATTTGAAACCTATCAGTTAATCAAAACCGACAATCGAGGTATGTTAAGGCATTTTATTTTGTAAGTTAGTTTCCTCGGCATAATAGTCCAGGTATGAATCCCAGTAAAGCATGCCAGGAGTATGTTATCATTGTTTTAGTTGTTGTTGTAAATTGAGACTCGTAAATTGCATTGTTTTAGGCTGGATTATACATGTAGCTGCGTGACCACCCTAGGGTTAATAGGCTTGTGTCGTCGCTGCCGGCGAGGGTACATCGCTCTGGACGGCATGTTATCGCGAGGAAAAATATGGGGATTCAGATTCTCATATTTCTCGTGGTTGGCGCCCATACACACCCCGGGCTAGCGCTTACGCCTGGGGTGTAGATATGGAGGTAGTCCTCCGGACTCGGGCACAACTATAGTCAGCGGAAGCGGTGATTCTGGAGACCCAAGATAGGGAGTATATAGATTAAGGTGTTCTCACTAGGGCTAATAGGGGCCCAGGTGGGTTGTTTTGTGCTGATTGTATCTTTCGGCTTATGGGGGCCAGGTAAGGTTTATGCTGCTTTAGTTAACGATAGTTATACGGTAGGACGCCTTGTTTTAAATTGTGACCTTGCCCTCCTTATCACGGTTATGTTTAGTCTGATTTCCCTATTTGATCATTTTCGAGTCCGTTTCCTATACTTAAGTTATTGTCAGGTCTATTTATTACTTTAAGTTATTTAGTTACTGCTTTATACTCGGTGCACCGTAGTACGACGCCCTCTTACACGGGAGCTGTTTGCATTGCACTGCACAACGGTACACATAGATGAGAGCGGAGTCCCTCGTAGTTCCGATCGGCGTATAGAGCCATCGGCTCCTTTCTTCGGAGCTTGTGTGATAGAGTTCATTTCTTTATTTGTATAGTATGGGTAGGTCGCGTACATGCACGACCATCTTATACTTTAGAGGCTTGCAGATTGTATTACTTCCTGTGGTTAGTCGATATCGGCCGTGTGGGGCCCATATGTATTTTAGATCATGGGTGTTGGCTGTGTGAGGCCCTATTTTGCCATTGATTGGTGGCCTTGTCGGTTATAGCTCGGTTGGCATCGGCTTTTACTTTCTAGTTATAACTAGATATCATTGTAAGCCTTGTCGCATAGGACTCCCTATGTTTGTTTGTCTCACAGTTATTGTTTCTTTTCCGCAGGTGGCTATAGGCCTTAGCCGGTTGAGGTTGTATTTACAGCAGCTATATAGCCGTTGTTTTCTTGATTCTAGAGTTAGAGTCAGCCACACCAAAAGTGCTTAGGCTCCAATCGCTCAAGCGATCAAGGTCCTAGTAGGAGCACCGGGTGCAGTCATGCCTCCCAAGGTGGGGCGTGAAAAGGGTGGTATCGGAGGCGGAGGTCGTATCCCAGGGAGTGTGCAGGCCGTGCTAAGTAAAGTCTTGTCTATGGATATATTTGTGCACCACATTACTATAGGCGGGGAGGCTACAAGGCATGATAGGACGGTTACTCTTTCTTTTTATTCAGTAAATTGCTATATAAGGTAGGTATAGGGTTGAGCCCCTAAGATTATTATACTCTTTTTCTTGGAGATATATCGGACCAGCGACACCCCTACGACGAGGCAGGAGGCTAAGAGGTAGCGGCGGAGAGGGCACCAGCCGAGTGCCTCAGCCTCAGTCAGAATCGGCCCGATCTGAAGACAATATGGAGGTATCATCTCGACCTCCCTAGCGGAGTCTCCACTACGTCGGGGAGCCGCTTGGGACGACGGTGTGGCTTACCACTTCCCGTAGTTTCTATACCGTACCATCCGACCGGGGGTGAGGAGCGCGGTGGTTATGATAGCGCAGATGATGGTTGCTCAACGCAGGTCAGCGCCATCTACAGTTGCAGAATCATTAAGAGGGCTTGGTAGTTCGAGGTTCGAGTTCCTAGCACTAAGTGCCCATAATTCCACCGAGGACGAGATCGGACCAAGGACCCTCGGGACTTCTTAGATCGGATCTGAGGATTTTTCGGGTGATGAATGCAACACCCACAGAGTCAGTTGAGTTGGCGATATTTCGGCTATGGGACATTGCGGTACTTTGGTATGAGAGTTGGGAGAAGTCCTAAGGGAGAGATGTTTCCCCTCCAACTGGTCCAACTTTTCGGAGAGCTTTCTTGGATCATTACCTATCTCTTGGGAGATTCGACAGGCGCAGGTTGATCAGATCCTACACTTGGAGCAGGGTCGATGAATGTTCAGGAATATTACATGCAGTTTGATTCCTTGGCTCAATATGCGCTAGTTTTTGTGGACACAATGCCGACGGGGGTACACACAGCTTTATTATATCTTTGAACCCGGAATATGTTGAGACCTGAATCACGGCTACACTACGAGAGGATATGGATATCGCCCGTGTGCAGGCTTTTGCGCAGAATATTAAGGGTATCAGACAGCAGCAACAGGAGATTAGGAGGACAAGTCGGGAGGCGGCGCCGCGGACGGACTAGATGAATTACGGGAGGTCAGCAGGGAGGACCCTAGGCCACGGTTATCGAGATAGACCGCCTAGACCCCGCCTCCACCATAGCGGTAGAACATTTTGATCCTTTGAGGGCAGCGAGCCCAACGGAGGTTCGCAAGCAGTAGGTTCACAGCAACGCGAGAGGAGGGTGGAGCGAGTGGGTTTACAATACCACTTTGCCCTATTTGTAGTTGATGCCACTCTGGAGCATGCAGGTATGGCTCCACAACATGCTATATATATGGACAAGAGGGTCATCAAATGAAGGAATTGTCCGGCTAGGGGTATCAAGCCCACATGTAGGAACATGACTACCACCTGGTGCCCTACTAGGACTGGACTGCTCGACTAGTGACCTAAGCATTTCGATGCGGGTGACTCTAACTCTAGTTCAAGGAAAACGAGGGGCTATATAACAGAGTTTGTATATACAACCCTTAGGCCCACTAGGCCTATAGACACTGTGAAAACAACGGCTACTGAACAAGTTTGAATCAATAGGGAACCTATGCGGCCGACAAGGCCATCATGTTTGTCCTAGTTATTTCTAATTCAAATAAGAGCAAGTGTTAAGCTTCTTAGAAGTGACCGACAAGATCACCACTACAAAATGAATAAGGCTCCATGGCCGACGTAAACAAACTAAAACCTAGACACGGCCTCACACGGCCGGTCGACTAACCACGAAATATACAATCACCAAGCCTCTAAAATGCGATAAGATGGTCAGGACGGGGCTCCGACCTACATCTTGTACAACGAAATAAAAATAAACCTCTGACATACAGCTTCGGATGGCGGGAGTTGATGACTCTTTGTGCTGGTTGGTTGGGTCTGAGGATCCAGCTCCTCGTCTATGAGAGTACCTGCAGGCAAGTAATGCGGCGCGCCCCAAATGGGCATCGGTACCCTTTGGTTCAGTATGCAAGCAAAACTAGACATGGCGAGATAAATAGTATGTTGGTAGTTATAAAATGATAGAGGATATTAAAATTATGCGGAATAGCAAATGCATGCAGGAGCTTAAGCTGCATTGGAAGAAGATAAGAATCATACACATCGATGCGGCGTCTGCTGTTTATCAATTTAATAAGTAACATATATATATATATATATATATATTTAATAAGTAACATATATATATATAATTAAAAAAATCAAAAAAGATAAAAAAATTATATATATATATATATATATATTTAATAAGTAACATATATATATATATATAATACAGAACCTATCTGACCCCCATAAGTCGGAAGGTGCCAATCAACACGCAATCTATAAACCCCTATGGAATTCGCCAACCAAAAATAAATTCACTCCACTCACCCTAATAACTCTGAGCACCCACAAAGTGGCCCCACAGGTATGCGGTTGGGCTCTCTGGGCCCACGACTATAAGCATGTCACGAGTCCAGGAGGACTCTATGTATGTCCCGAGATCATTATCTCTAATTTGTAATCTATGCCCTCAAGCAGCGCTCGGCAAAGGGTATGCTATAATGCTGATCGGCTTTGCTGAGGGAATGATGCATCCCATCTTCGTCTGCCCGGACAGCATGCCATCTTGGGTGACGTTTCCCTCACCTCACGGCGGCGGGCGAGTCGACACGGCTATTAACCTGGGCGCAAAGGCTCTAAGGGTGCCCACATAACACAATCAAGTCTCAACAAACAACAATCACATATAACATGTATAACAAATTTGATAATGTTGTTCATGTTCTTATATTCTGCATGAATCTCATTGAATTAATTGAATGCAGTATTGGAGTGCAAGGAAATAATATCTCGCTGCTTAATACTAATTTTACTGACTTTATTCTGAATATGGCATAATAATACAAAACATATTTACTGAATTCACACTGAGCTTAATAATCGGCTTCTGGAACTTTCTTCTAGAATTTATTCTATTTTACTATACTAGAAGTACTAACATGCAGGAACAAGCGGCTTCACATGTAGTTACTGGCCTAACCGGCTAAGCGGCGTAACTCGGCCAATATCCATTATTTCTTCCAGCTGCATTCATATTCATAGCAAATAGAACTAAATTCATTAATAATGCGGAATAAAATACTACTTTGAATATCTATATAGCCTAAACTTTGACTTATCGAAAAGCAGTAGAAAACTCACTATTTTTTGGAAGTCTAGAAGGAGAAATACTCACTTTAGGGCTAGGAGTATATTGACACTAATTTGGAGCAATTCCGCTTGTAGTTCGGTCAGACGACAATTCGCCGGCCGAATTTCACGAAACTAACTCAGGTAAGAGATGATGCTCTGCAGCTCAATACTTCACAACCACAGATTAATTCGAGTTTGGACCGCGTTTAGCCAGGTAATAAGCGGAAGGAATTTCAAAGAAACTCTTCGTATCCTCTGTTTTCTGGTTTGTTCTCTGGAAATTATGATAATTATCCTTAAAAAACCAAAGTGAGAACTTTATATACTTGGGCCTTCGGCACCCCCTCGTGGCACATTGACTATCGCGGAGGGGCTTCCTCCGTGGCTTGCGTTGCCATCGGAGGGTCTTCCTGGCCTCTCTTGTGATGGTTCAATGCGACGCTTGTCGGTCTTTCCCCGGACCTTTTTCAGCATCTTTATGGCATTCTAAAACTCTTAACCAACATGCAGATAGGCCATCTAATGTCAATTTACGGGTGTTACATCCTCCCCTTAGGATCATTAGATCCTCAAATGTAAACCCCTGCTCATAGAAATCTCAACTTACTCGACTTATTCTCGAAACATTTTGGCAGAGTATCCCCTGTAATATGGACTATCTCAAAAAATCTTAGCCTTAGAAAAGCCCAATGTAGGTACTCCACACAATACTATAGTGTTCATCACGCAATAGACTAGAGTCAACTATTTCATTTATACACATAAATATAAGGCAACTCATAAAAAAACAATACTAGCGTACCTCTAGCTGATTAAGTCTGAAAAACTAAGGATATCTGACTTTCATATCTTTCTCTGCTTCCCAAGTCATTTCCTCTCGGTTCTGTTACGCCACAATGCACCTTGGCCGAAGCAACATCTTTAGTTCTTAATCTGCGAATCTGCCCGTCTAGTATGGCTACTCAATTTGCCTCTTCATAAAGATCCAGCTCCTCCGTAACCTGGACATCATGAACTGGGAAAACTCTAGAGGGTCTCCTATATACTTCCTAAGTATAGGACACGTGGAAAGTTTGGATGGAGCAGGACTCTAACTCACGGAGGTAAGTTCAACTCGTACGCCACTTGGCCTATTCTTTGGCGAATCCGATAAGGCCCAACAAATCTCAGAGGAGCTTGCCTTTCTTGCCGAATCTCATCACCCTTTCATTGGAGAAACTTTCAAGAATACCCCGGTAATTCAAATTAAATTCCAAGTTCTGCGCCGCACATCGGCATACGATTTCTAGCGGTTTTGAGCGGTGTAAGCATTCTCTAATAAGCTTTACCTTTTCCTCTGACTGATGAATGATATCCGCCCAATCAGGGCTAACTCTCCTACTTCAAACCAGCCAATTGGCGATGCGCATTTTCGCCCATACTATGCCTCATAGAGCCATTTGCATAAATTGAATGGTAGCGGTAATATAGGCAAAACGCAATAAGTGGTGGTCTTATCCCAGCTACCTCCAAAGTCTAACAAGCACGCTCGCAGCATATCCTTGAGCGTCTTAATAGTGCGTTACTGCTCATCGTATGAGGTGAAAAGTTATGCTAAGGTTGTCTTTGTGTCCCCAAGCCTCTCTGAAAAGATTGCAAAAATTTAGTTGTAAATTAGCCTACGTCGGAGATAACGGACAACTTTGGAACACCGTGCGGTCGACTATTTCTACGATATACAACTCAGCATAATCTTCGGTAAGAGAAGAAGTAGCCCTTCTTGGCGAGAAAATGGGTTGATTTTTCAGTCGGTCAACAATTACCAAATCGAGTCATTTCTATGCAGTACGGAGTAATCCTGCTACAAAATCGATATTTATTGCTTCCCACTTCCGAAGAGGCATAGCTATGTCTTGAGTCAGCCCACGGTTTCTAGTGTTCGAAACTTTGCGGCGGCGGTTAGGACCTTTGGGCTCTCTACAATTCTACTATTTCCCTCTTGTACACATTACCACACTAGATTTCTTTGATATCGTGGTACACTTTTAAATCGCGCCTGGATGGAAAGAATAGCATTGAGCATAATGTACCTCGCCCATGTCTGCTAGTGAAGCCCTGCAACATACGGAACACAAAGGCGGCCCTTAAATCATGACACTTCATCTTCGAGTTACACAGAAGTCTGGCGCTTTTCCTTGTCGAACTGCGTGTAGAGTGAACCAAGTCGGGATCTTCATACTTTTGCCGTTCCTTTACCTCCATAACAATAGCTGACACTGCGTTGTTCTTAATTACCACTCTGTTGTCCTCTGTTTACGCTACACGAATGGCTAAATTGGATAAGCTGGTGTATTTCTGGAGCCAATTCCACATTTTGCTAGGGCTGCAAGTATGCCAAACTCCCCATAGACTTATGGCTAAGGGCATTGCTCTACTCGTTGGCTCTTCATGGGTGATACGGAATATTTACATTATAATCTTTCAGCCCAACTCAACTTGGCCCAGCCCAGTGCTGCAAATTCAACTCTCTCTAGGTGAAGATATACGCCCAGGCTTTTATGATCGGTGAAAATATCCAAATGGATGCCATACAAATCTCTACATATCTTTAGGGTGTGGATCACTCCGGCTAGTTCCAGGTAATGGGTATGATAATTCTTTTCATGTTTCCCAAGTTTGTCTAGAAGCATAAGCAATTGCTTTACCATGCTGCATCAACACACACATCCCTGGCTTGGCTCGAAGCGTCACAATAAACTTCATAACCCTACATTGCCTTCTAGCAATGCTAACACTTGGGAGTGCGGAATCCTTTGTCTTTCAATTCTGGAAACTCTGCTCACATGCCTCCGTCCCTTTGAAACTTTGCTGCTTTTGCGTCGGCTTAGTTATAGGTGCCGCTATGGTGGAGAATCCCTCAGCAAATCATCTGTAATTGCCACCTTTAATCCCCGGAAAGCTGCGTACTTCGATCAGTGGAAGGTCTAGGCCATGTTTTTTACCAGACATTTTACGTGTGTCTACTTGTATACCAGCACCCGACACAATATGCCCCAAAGAAGGCTATTGATTTCATCCAAAATTCTGATTAGAGAACTTGGCATACGGCTGACGGTCCCTGAGGAATGCGGAGCCTTTGTCCGCAAATGATCTTGGTGGTACGCACTCTCGGCGAGGAATACACGGGGGAATATCATCAATAAACACTATCTGAGCAGGGTCAGTATGGTGCGAAGACTTTGTTCATTAGTTCCATAAATATTGCTGGGGCGTTCGTCAACCCACAGGACATGACTAGGAATTCCAAAGAATGGAAGTATGCGTCACGAAGGGCGGTCTTCGGGACATGTCCTTTTCCACGAACTCAGAACACGATGATATCCGGGCAAGTAAGTCAATCTTGGAGAATATCGCCCCACCATGTGATCAAACAAATCATCTAATGCAGGAAACGGTCTTATTCTTAATTTGTAACCTTGTTCAACTTTTCGGTAGTCTATACACATCCGGAAGGAGCGAGTCCTTCTTTCTCAAATATAGAACCGGCGCACCCCAAGGTTAATTACTCGGCCTAATAAAGCCCTTATCTACTAGATCCTTCAGCTGCTCCTTTAGTTCTCTAGGTTCAGTAGGAGCCATACGATACGAGAGGATTGATATGGGAATTTTGAGTTCACAGTAACAAATCAATTGCAAAATCTATTTCTCTTTACGGGGAATGCAGGAGTAGCTCATGCAGGAATGCGTCGGGAATTCATTAACCACTAGAACAGACTGGAGAGTCATAGGTTCTACCCAACATCCTAGACTCTTACTATGTGGTAAATGTATCCCTTAGCTATAAACTTCCTTGTCTGAAGGTAGGAAATAAACCTACCTTTGGCGTAAGTATCTTGCCCTTCCACTCTCGTACTGCCTCCCTGGAAAGTGGAATCGGACCGTCTTGGTCCAGCATTCTACATTGGCATAGCACAACACTAACCAATCCATACCCATAATGGCGTAAGAAATCAATCAACTCTAATTCTACCAGATCCTATTTTGGTGTTGAAAATCAGCAACCTCTACTGTACACCCTCGATAAACCCTTCGGCTATGATGGAGTCACCGACGGGTGTAGATCTTGAAAAGGGTTGCTAAAGCAACTCTGGTAGAGTAACACCCTATCCTATCAATCTCAGTTACCCTGACCCCTGGCTGGACAGTCTCTAGTCACAAGACCCTCCTACCCACATATATAACACCCTGTGGGGGCCATATCTGCAAGCTCCGAGTTGGTGAATTGAAATTTGAAAATAGGGCAAGGTGGGGGTGTATGCACCGCTCTTGCTCTTCCCTCTCTGTTAGGGTGAATCTATCGTTCGGGAACTACCGTTGGACTCTGTCTTTGTCCCCGGCACTAAATCTACCCCTCTACTGCTGTGACGGAGGCGGGGGTATAGGTGGCCTATCGACAACGTGGCCTAGGCCCTCTCAAATCTCCCCCTATATCTCATCGATCTATCCTGCGGTGGTCTCTTTTGATTTATTAGATACACTTTATCCTATTGTCCTTGTCTAAGGCCCTCAATAGTCTGGACAAAGGCCTGCACCCGAGAAATATCCACGCCTATCTTCCCGCGATTATGGGCATCATGCATGCCTCGGTATATTAGGGTCAGACCCATAATAAACTGGTGGACTCTAGATGGCATGGTGTGTCCACAAAGGCTGGAGCATAGTGGGCCAAGGAATCAAAGCTGCCAGGCGTACTCCGTGCACTTCTCGCCCCCTGCTCCAAGTGCAAATATTTGTCCATCGGAGCTGTCAGTTCTCATGGCGGATAACGGTCCGGGAAAGCCTCTGAAAGCTGGACCAGGTCGGAGGGGCAGCATCTCTCCTCGAGACCTTTCCCAACTCTCATACCACAACACGGCAATATCCTGTTAGGAATGCCTTCACTCAATCGACTGTGTAGATGTCACATGCATGACTTGAAAGATTCTGCGCATTTGATCCGAGGGAGTCACAGGGGTCCTCTGCACGATCCGTTTTTGTGAACTGCGGGGACCTAGTGCCAAAATTCTCTGACCCTCGAACTACAAGGCTCACTGATGGTTCTCTTGTTACGGAGTGTGACTAGTATTTGAATAGCCATCATTTGTGCCAACATAACTCTTTTGCACTTCGAATTTCTTGGTCGGATGGTGTAGGTACGAGGCTGTCGGGGTAATGTCGTCCCGAGTGGATCCACATTGGTGTGGGGACTGCTGTAGAGTGAGATGATGCCTGCATGTCGCCTCGGATCGGACTTGTTCTAAGTGAGTGAGGCATCCTGTTGAGTGCTTCTCTATTTGCGGTATCAGTCTTCTACACCGCGACGGGGATATGTTGTGCAGCATTTATCACAACAAACAAGAGTATGATAAGCTTTAGGGACCCAGCCCTATCTTGTCTTGCTCTATAGCACAGTGCGAATATGAAGAAAGAGTAACCATCATATCATGCCTTGCAGCCTCTTGCCTATGGTATGTAGTGCACAAACATCCATAGAAAGACTCTACTTTGAATGGGTTCTGATTCACTTGGGATACGAACTGCTCACGATACCCAGTTTTCACACCTCGCCTTGGGAGGAATGGCCCAGCACCTGGTGTCCCTACTAGGACCTGGACTGCAGGACTAGCTGATCCTAAGCACTTCTGAGTACAACATGGCTCTAACTTTCTGGATTCATGAAAATGAGGGGGCTATGCGGTTGTATATACGGCCTAGGCCGACTAGGCCTATAGACATGTAAGAAAACAATAGCTACCTAGAATAACTAAATCCAAGAGGGAACCTATGCAGGCCGACAAGGCCACCATGTTGTCTGATTATTTCTTAATCAAGGAAACAAGAGTGTAAACTGCCCTACGTGACCAAAAGATCACCACTACCAGCGAGTAAGGCCCCACCTGACCAGCATAAACAAACTAAACCACAGACACGACCTCACATGGCCGGTCCGACTAACCACAGGAAATATACAATCTGCAAGCCTCTAAGAATACTGATAAGATGGTCGGGACGGGGCCCGACCTACACCACATCTTGTACAACAAAAAGAAAAATAAACCTGCATGTCTGGCTCCGAATGACGGAGGTGTGACTCTGTGTGTTGGCTAAAATTCTGAGGGATCGGCTCCTGCGTCTATGAGTACCTGCGAGCAAGTAATGTAGCGCCCCAAACGGGCGTCGGTACACCAGCCCAGTACCGAGTATTAAAGCAAGGCGAAATGGCGAGATAAAGCAGGTATATTTGGTAGTTACTAAAATGAAATAGGGATAGTTAAAAGCGCATGCGGAATAGCGAATGCATGCAGAGCCCTTAACAATCTTTGGAAGAAGAGATAAAGTCATACTTGTCGTGCGGCGTCGCCACCATCTATCAATGTAATAAGTAACATATATATATTTAATAAGTAACATATATATATATATATAGCACAGTAAGCAACCTATACCATCCCCCATAAGGCGGAAGGTGCCAATCAACACCCAATCTTATACTCCTACCCGGGTCGCCATCAAAAAATATATTCGCTCCACTCACCTAATAACTACGAAGCACCCATGACCCCTAGGTATGCGGCTTGGGCTCTGCAGATTTGACTATAGCGCTGTCACGAGTCCGGAGGACTCCTGTAATTAATCAATTTGAGGTCTGTATACGCAATCTATAATCGCCTTACCCAGAGCAGCGCTTCAGCAGGGAGTATGCTTTACTTAATGCGTCGGCCTACTATGAGGGAATCGCTGTTTCCCATCTTCGTCCTACTGGGGCTGACATGCACTCCAGCGGGTGATGTTTCCTCACCCTCTTGCGGGCGAGTCGACACAACTAGTAACCTGGGGCAAGGAAGCTCTGAGGGTGCCCACATAACACAATCGAGGTCTCAACAAACAACAATAATCACACATAACATGTATAAAATAGATATCTTGTTTCATGTTAGGTATTCTCTGAATCTCTGGCTGAATTAAGGCGAGATCTTGTCTTGGGTCTGAAATAATATCTCATTACATTTTAATACTAATTTCTTGACTTTTATTCTGAATCGAACATCAATAATATAAAACATATTTACTGAATTCATGGTAAACTCGACTTAAGGAACTTTCTTCTAGAATTTATTCTATTTTACTATACTAGAAATTACTAACTTGCCGAAGAAACTGACTTCACATACCTTAGTTATTGACTTCTTGGCTAAGCGAGTAACTCGACCAATATCCGGCTATTTCTTCAACGGCATTCATATTCATAGAAATAAGAACTAAATTCATCAATATTACGGAAGAAATTACTACTTTGAATATCCATATAGTCTAAACTTTGACTTATTGAAAAACAACCGAAAATTAGTTATTTCTCGAAAGTCTAGAAGGGAGAAATACTCACTTTAGGACTAGGAGTATATTGACACTAATTTGGAGCAATTCCACTTATCTTAGTTTGGTGAGACGGTGATTCGCCGGCCGAATTTCACAGAAACCTTTCCGTAGGAATGCTCCCTACAACTCAATACTTCACTACCCAAGATAAATTAGAGTTTGGACCGCGTTTAACCAAGCGTAAACGGAAGGAATTTCAAAGGAAACTCTTGGTACCTCACATTTTTCTTGTTTGTTCTCTTGAAATTCGATAATTATCCTTAAAAACCCGAAAAGTGGGGGCTTTATATACTTGGGCTTGGACACCCCGCCTCCGTGGCCGTTAGCCATCGCGGAGGGCTTCCTCCGTGGCGTTTCATCGCAAGGAGGGGTCTACCTGGCACTCCTCTTGCGATGGTTCAATGCGGCAGCTTGTCGATCTTCCCAGACACTAAGCATGTATGGCATTCTAAAACTCTTAACCAACATGCGAATAGTCCATCTAAATGTCAAGAATTTGCAGGGGTGTAACAGGTGTGAAGGGAATCACCCATTCATAACCCTACGTACCTGTTGGTAGCTGATTCTAACACTTCTTCCAATGCCCAATAGGAAATTGAAAATAAATTGATGAATGCTAAGCTTGGTCATCCTCTCAAGTCTTCTACCTTGCATGCATGAATGAGTGAGGCTAAAATGAACTTAGCCCCTTTAAAGTCACTATTCATAACTCAAAACGACGTAGTATAAACCTTAGAAACTTAGGAATACGGAAAATCCCTTACTAAATTCACAAAAATAGCGCTCGAATTGGTCCAAGCCGAGGGACCTAACGGCTCGTGGTCAAAGATTACGATTCGTGAAGAAGTCGGTCGTGAAGCCTGCTTGCCGGAGCTTTCAACAAAACCTTCCTTGCTTGGACCACGACTCACCCCACAGTGTGGGGACCGACCATGACTTGTGGGGTCCTTCGCCTCCGCTTCTTCTCTTTCTTTCCCTTACCCCATGGTGACCTAACAACTCACATGGGGTCGACCTGAAGTCATTATGCGCCTTTGAGATCCTTTTTCCTCAAGCTTCCAAAACTTCCTCACTGGCTTCCCACGAGTCACATCATGGCGTGGGCTGCACTAACGAGTAATCCCACTCATTACGTACTTTGATGCCGGTTTTACACTTTCTCGTTCCAACTCCGAGTCTGATCTATGGGCTTCCTGGGTATAACAAAATGACCAAGTCCTTTCTACCTTTTATTAATCTATTTAGTTATCTATAGGAATTTCCAGATCTCCTCGGTGTAGTACATCAAATAATAACGTCTACATACTACCTCACGGTGCTACACTATCTTCTGTTTAAACCAATCATGCTATAATCCACCACCCACAAAATCAATTTAGAACAAGTCAATCAAACGTAATATGGATTACCATATTAAATTACACACAAAAATCATCAAAATAATATAAGGGAGTAAATTTCCCCAACCGTAAAGTACATGCACATACCATACCTAAAGTGTGGATAGCCATAACGTTATTCCATACATGTTCCTCACCTCAAACCCGATTCATGTTGGTATATCCTGTATCAAAATGGAGTACCTATCAATTACCTTCACAGCTATCTGTATAGTATGTCTATCTGACCATGCACATAATTTTATCTCACAATCATACCATCGGTGATATGCCGGGCACATTCCTCCATCATATCATTGTAAAGATGCGAAGGTTTATGCTTTCCCTTCGATGTGACCTGCAAGAGCTCTAGAAATCTATGTACTATACACCCCGATTGTATGAACATTCACATCATACTTATGCAGTAGCCCCTTTTCTTACACCCAGCCGCATAGTCCTTTAGCCATACATGTACGTGTACTCTCGACACCACTCATCGGGATGCTCACCTCGGGCCACGAGCCACCGTGTATCAATCCTTATTCGAAATCTGATTGTAGTAACTTGTTCATCGAGTTCCTTATCTTCGTCCATATGTAATTCCCCAAAGTCCCAAAGATTAGACAGGGGTTTGCCCAATCGAAGAAAGCATAAAAATATTGCCCGCACCATAGGACCAGAGTCGTCCAATGACCCATGGAGAGACTTCATGTAACGCCCCACCTTGGGAGGCATGGCGCGGTTGGTGCCACTACTAGGACTGGAGTCTTGAGGCGATTGAGCCTAAGCACTTACAGGTGCAAGGCTAGCTCTAACTTTAAATTAAAAAACAACGGGCTATATAGCGGCTGTAAATACAACCTTGGCACGACAAGGCCTATAGCCACACATGAAAAACGGCTAACGAGAGACGAGACAAACAATCATAAGAAGTCCTATGCGGGCCGACAAGGCCACCATGATATCTAGTTATAACTGGAAAGTAAAAACCGATGCTAAGGCGAGCTATGACCAGCAAGGCCACCAATCAATGGCAATATAGGGCCCACATAATCAACACACATAATCTAAACATATGGGCCCCACACGGCCCGATATCGACTAACCACGAGGGAAGTAATACAATCGCATGTCTCTAGTAGTAATAAGATGGTCGGGACGGGGCCGCGACCTACCCATCTGCAATACAAACAAAGAAATGAACCTCTATCACACAAGCTCCGGTAGAAGGAGTTGATGGCTGCTACGGCTGACTGGAACTACAGGGACTGCTCTTCGTCTATGTACTGCGGGCAAGTAATGCGGCGCCCCCGGAGAGAGGGCGTCGATGCCACAGTGCGAGTATATAAAACGATAACTTTAAATAGCGAAAGTAAGGAAAAGAACTGACAATAACTTAAGTATAGGAAACGGATTGAAAATGACTGAAATAGGGAAATCAAGACTAAACATAGCGCTGATAAGGAGGGTAAGGGGGTCCATGCACGGCCGAAGCGGGCGTCCTATTGTCTAACTATCGGTAACTAAACGGCATAAACCTTACACGGCCCCATAAGCGAAAGATACAATCGGCACAAAACAACATGGGCCCTATTGGCCCTGAGTGAGAACACCTCGATCTATATGCCTATCCGAGGTCATGCGAGTCAACTACTCGGCTAAGCATCCACGCCAATCCACAGTGCATAGCGCCCTCGCCAGGCCACGACTATAGTGCTGAGTCCGGAGGACTAGCATATCACACCCCGGGCGTAAGCGCTAGTTGGGGTTGTGTGTAAGGCCAACCACGGCAAATATGAGAATGGATCCCCGTCTTTGTCCACTTTGCCGGATGGTATGCCTTTCCGTAGAGCGACATTGCCCTCTCCTGACGAGGCGACGGCTTGACTATTAACCTTAAATTGGTCACGAATGCTATCAGGTGGTATAATCCAGCCCAAAACAATGCAATTTACGAGTCTCAATTTACAACAACAACTAAACAATGATAACATACTCCTGACATGCTTTACTGGGATTCATAATGGACTATTATGCTGAGGAAACTAACTTGCCAAAATAAAATGCCTTAACATACCTCGATTGTCGGTTTCTTATTAACTAACAGGTTTCAATTAGTATTCAATAGCTCTCTCCCAACTGAAATCGTGTTACTGGAAAGATAGGACTAGTTTTAACAATAAATTATACAAAAAGGAAAACTTTATATATAAATATTAACTATATTCCAATTTTACAGAACACGGTCGAAACCTCGTTATTTCTCAAAAGTCTAGAAGGGAGAAATGCTTACTTTAAGCCTTAGATCATATTGTCACTGGTTTGGAGAAATTCCAAAAACTTTGGCTCGGTGGGACGATGATTCGCCGGGCGAATTTCACAAAACTAACTCCGTAAAAATGCTCTATGAGCCTTATACTTCGATACCCGAAGTTAATTTGAATTTGGACGGCGTTTAGCGGCGTAATCGGATGAAAATTATATGTTTCCTTCATCTTTATTCTCTGTTGGTCGTGATATATTTGAGAAATAACATGAAATCTAAGGGTGAGGCCTATATATACTTGAAGCAGCATACAAGGCAACGTGGCACGCTGGACAACACGCCGATTCTGCTCTGTGCCACATTGGCTAACGGGGAGGAGCAGCTCCGTGCCACTTTGCCCTTCTGGGCAGCTTGGTTCGGCCTCCTCTTGCGAAATCCTAACTTGGCACTCGTTTCGACCTTTCCCCGAGCCCTTTCCTCATACGCATGGCACTCTAAAACTCTCAATGTACATGCAAATAGACCAACTAAACGCTAGAAACTTACGGGATTTAACATCCTTCCCCCCTTAAGAACATTCGTCCTCGAATGTTAACTTCTACTTGCAAGAAACTTAACGTTGCAATTACTTATTTTGGAAAAATTTCGGCAGAGTCTCCCCTGTAATATGAACTATCAAAAAACCCTGAAACGCAGAAAAGTCCAATACAAGTACTCCACACAAGACTATGACATTCATTTGACAATAGGATGAAGTCAACTACTCCACATATACTTGTATATAATGAAACTTATGAAACAACAATAACAACAACATACCTTTAGCTGCACAATCTGGCTATGTCTGAAATAACTGAGGATATCTGGTTTTCATATCATCTTCTGCTTCCCAGGTCATCTCTTCTCAGTTCTTATTCCACCATAACACTTTAATGGAAGCAACATCTTTAGTTCTTAGGCTGCGGATATGTCGATCTAGTATGGCTACTGGAGCTTCTTCGTAAGCCAACTGCTCGGTGATTTGGACGTCTTTGACTGGCATAATCTAGGAGGAATCTCCTATGAACTTCCTCAGCATTGATACGTGAAAAATTGGGTGAACGGATTCTAATTCTAGAGGTAAATCCAATTCATAAGCCACCTGGCCTATCCTTCGGTTAATCTGATAAGGCACAATAAACCTCGGGCTGAGCTTGCCTTTCTTACCAAATCTCATCACCTCCTTCATCGGTGAAACCTTCAGGAATACCCAGTCACCCACATTAAACTCTAGGTTCCTTCACCGCATATTAGCATAAGATTTCTGGCGGCTCTTAGCAGTCAACAGACGTTCCTTGATAAGCTTTACTTTCTCTTCTGACTGATGAATAATATCTGGCCCAATCAATGCTTATTCTCCTACCTCAAACCAACCAGGTGGCGACCTACACTTTCGTCCATATAACGCTTCATAAGGTGCCATCTGAATTGCTGAATGATAACTGTTATTATAGGCAAATTAAATAAGCGGTATATGTTCATCCCAATTGCCTAAAAAATCTAGCACACACGCTCGTAACATATCCTCGAGCATTTGGATTGTACGTTCTGCCTGAGGATTGAAGGTTGTGCTCAGGTTAACTTGCATCCCCAGGACCCTCTGAAAAGATTGCCAAAACTTAGCTATAAACTGCACTCCTCTGTCAGAGATAATTGATAGCGGAACACCATGCAGTCGGACTATTTCTCTAACATACAGCCCAACATAATCTTCGGCTAAAAAGATAGCCCTTACTGGCAGAAAGTGAGCTGATTTTTTCAACCTGTCAACAATTACCCAGATAGAATCATATTTACTCCTGGTACGAGGTAACCCTACTATGAAATCCATATTAACTGCCTCCCATTTCCATAAAGGCACAACTATATCCTAAGTCAGTCTTCTTGGTTTCTGATGTTCATCTTTCACCTGTTGGCAATTGGGACATTGAGCTATGAATTCTGCTATCCCCTTTTTCATTCCTGGCCACCAGTAAATCTCCTTTACATCATGGTACATCTT
>JACEIK010004148.1:93562-112943 GCA_018107945.1 Datura stramonium | reverse complement strand
CTTACATATTCAGTACATATTGTATTGACCCCATACATGGGGCACTGCATACTTTCCTGCAGATTCAGACAGACAGGTTTTGGGACCTTTTTAACAGCTATTTAGAGTAAGTAAAACGATCAACTCCTTTCCTTCAGAATTGCCAAATAGTAGAGGTTTTCCTGTCTTTTATTAGATAGATTTTGGGTAGGTCGGGGCCCTGTCCCGACCAATATTTCACTCTCAAGGCTTGCAAACTATAGTTTTTGGTTAGTTATGTGTTATTGTCCTTGTGGGGCCTATATGTGTTATGATAGGTGTTTTTGTCCATGTGGGGCCTAGTTATGCTATTTGTTAGGAGCATAGTGGTCTTGTCAACTCACATAGGATGATATTACTGTTGTTGTTGAGTTAGCTGATTTACTGCAGGTATTGTATAGTGGCCTCGTTGGCCTAGGATTGTCTTTACAATCTAGATATAGTTGTTTGTTTTCCTGGTTATGTGTTGCTGGCATACACCAGAAGCGTAGATGTCTAGCCAGGTCAGCTCAGAGTCCGATATGGTATGAGGTGCCAGTTACGCCTCCCAAGGTGGGGCGTGACAAACTTGATTCAGAGCAACATCATATCCTAGGGAGTCTGCAAGATGTGTCTAGAAGAGTCTTGTTTATAAATGTGTTGTGCACCATATTTTATAAGTAGGAAGCTATGAGGCATGATAGTATGGTTACCCCTCCTTCTTTTCAAATCGTGCTATAGAGCCGAGTTATATAGGGTTGAGTCCCTAAGCTTATATTATTATGTATGTCTATAGTGATGTTTGATATATGAAGACTATAGCTAGCCGTGAGTTAGATACAGTAGCAGGAGAGGATACCATCATTGTGCCACAGTTGGGGACAGCCTGCCTAAGGGCAAAAGGGAGACATCTTCTCGATCTCCCCAGTATCCTCTAGGGCACCAAGAACCTTATAGGGTAATAGATATGCCCACACTATTTCCAGTTCTTCTTATACCTTCAGATCAGGATGTAAGGAATATAGTATGTATATTGATTCAGATGATAGCTACTCAGTGTCAGCCAGTACTACAAGTTGTTGTCGGGTCTACAGAGGGATCCGGGAATTTGACGGTTCGTGAGTTTCTTGCTTTGAGTTCCCTGCAGTTCACATGGATAGTGTATAGAGAAGACCCCTATAACCTCATAGATTAATTGAAAAGGATATTTAGGGTTATGTATGCTTCATCCACAAAGCAGTCAAGTTACCTGTGTTTCAATTTCATGATATAGCAGTTCGGTGATACGAGAGTTAAGAAAGGTCCAGAGGCAGAGATGCACTTTCACCTACTTGGACCAGTTTCTCTAAGGCCTTCATAGACCATTATTTGCCTTGAGAAGTTTGACAGGTCAGGATAGAGCAGTTCTTACACCAAAAATGGGGCAGAGCAAACGTCGAAAGGTACACGTTGGTACCATAGATATACGCCAACATTCCAACCGAGACACATCGATGTATAGTAGGGTCTGCACCAGAATGTGGAGCCCTGTATTACAACCATATTACAAGGAGACGTGGATAGTTTGTGAATTGATTACCCCATATTCTTAGATATCAAAAGTTATATGTGAATTTCTCAAAATCTGAGTTCTGGTTAAACTATGTAGCATTCTTGGGCCATATTGCGTTAGATATAGGTATTCAAGTGGACTCACAAATGCTAGAGACTGTGAAGATTTATCCCTGACCCAGGACTCCAATTGAAGGTTGCAGCTTTACGGGGTTAGTTAAGTATTACAAAAGGTTGGTGGAAGGATTCTCCGCACTATCAACACCATTGACAAAGCTGACTCTGAAAGCAGCTAAGTCCCAAAGGACTGAGGCTTGTGAGCAGAGTTTCTAGGGGCTGAAAGACAGACTGAGATCTACAGCAGTATTAGTCTTGCCGGAGAGCTTAGATGTTATATCTCGGGAGTTTAAAGATCAGACCCAGGAGATGAAACGGAGAAATTGCGAAATTATGTTGCTAGCATAGGAAGAGTCGTTGGATTACCTGTGAGGAGACCCCACGAGTCGTCAAGTGGCTCGTGGGGAGGGCTGATGGAAAGGAAGGACTAAGGTTCTCATGAGTGAGGTAATGACTCGTGGTCATCCCCCACGAGTCGTCATGTTAGTCGTGGGGTGGTTCTAGAGGGAGATTGTGAAATTGATCCAGTGTACTTGACGGGAAGTGACCACGATTCGTGGTCTCTGGGAACGAGTCATCATTCGCTCGTTAGGAGCCTTGGATAATCAATTATCCAGTGAACTTGACGAGCGAACAAATAGATTGTGAGCCCAGGTGATGAGTCGTCAGGTTGTCCGTTAGGATCCCCTGACAATTAGTTTCAGCGAATTCAGTAACGGCTTTTTCGTAATTCCTAAGTTCTAAGGGCCTATACTACATCATTTTAAGCTCGTATTAGAGGGTTTACCACAAGGAGAAACCCATTTTATGCCATTACTTTCATGCATGCAAGGTTGGAGGTTTGAGGAGAAGAGTCAAGTTGAATTCTCAAGGTATTCAAAGGGGAATCTCAGTTGGGCAATTAGGAAGAGTTAGAATTCTTCAATCTCAGGTAAGTAATTCTATGAGTGGGTGCTTTCTTCCACACCCAAGCCCATTCCCTAAAAACTATCATTTAATTGTCTATGAATATGTATAGGGTTTTGCCCAATTGCATGATTTTTCAATCTCTATACATGGGTATGATTAAATTGTATTTATATTGATCATTTATGAAGCTTGGGTGGAATCTAACTCATTTTCCCTTATAAAATTGTTTTCTAAAATTTTAATCTAAAACGCCCATGGGTGAAGAGTTCATAAAGGAAGAGATTCTTGATAAATGTGTGATTATGATGAAGTTGATAATGAAAAAAGCATGTTTCTAAAACTACCCATGATTTTGATGTTTTTTCCTAAATGAATCGATTGGATTCTAGAATGATAGAGTTTTGGGTGATGCCCACATGTTGATTAAATTAATGATTTTCCCGACATAAGCTTACCATATTATTTAAAGTAAAATTTCCAATTTTATTATGAATTCCATCTTGTGGTATGTTGCGTAAATATTTCTACATTTAGCTTACCACATGTATTGGAGTAGATGCTCCTACCTATGATTGATCTTGTGGTGTGTTTCGAAATAAAGCTTCTCATATGCATGAATTTATAATGGAGATGTACAAAATTATTGAGCTTTGTCGAAAGACAATGTTGATCTTCATTTTCATATGATGTCAAGTCTATGCATGATGTCATAATTGAGCTATGTCAATAGAAAATGTTGAGCTTTGATTCATACGATGTTGAGTCATGCATAATTTCATGTTGAGCTTTGTCAAATAGATGATATTGAGCTTCGTTATATACGATGTAGAGAATTGCATGTTTTGGGAGAAGAGTCTAGCACTAAGAGGGTTAAAGGTCGATTACCCTATACCCCAGAACTACGCGCCAATATAGGTTGATACTATTATATTATCGGGACCTCCTTTGTGAGCTATCCCCGACCTGTTTGGCCTTTAGCTTGATATCAATATCATGGAATCATCCATCGCCCTGACAAGGTTATGGACGGCTCTACCCACTTGAGTGTGTTAGTTGGGACCTTTTAAGCTCTATAATGGTATGTCGGTTAAGTGACGAGTCTCCCATTGTCTATATCATTCAGATTTGCATATTCATTACTCATGTTGATTACTTATGCATGTATGTTCATAAAGCAAGGATTGACTCATTATTCAGCTTTTTATATAAATGTTATGTTTCATCTTTGAGGCATTCGAGTCAATCATGATGTTCTAAAGTTATGCATGGTCATGTTATGATAAGAGAACGATTTCAGAATGAATGCATGTAGCCTTCTATTTACACTTAAAAGCTTACAATATGTTATGGAATGTTTTAACTGATTTATTTACTTAAGCGGTTTTAATTACCTTGCATACTCGGTACATTCCATATATTGACCGCATACTTTCTATGTTGCATCATTTCATGATGCAGGATCCGACTCTCAGGTTCAGCCCCGTTCGTAGTCGCTTATCAGAGTCAGTACCTGCTTGGTTGGTGAGTCCTCATCTTTCGAGGTCTAGACTTTTAGTTATCTTGGATGTATTTTCAATTTCAGTATTGTTGAGCTAGTTGGGAATATTGTCCCATCATGTCGTCCAGATTAGAGGCTTATCAGACCTAGACATGTATTCAGCTTTAGATATTCATTGTGTTGTTATGTTAAGTTAGACTTCCACTGAGTTTATAATTATGTTTCTTCATGTTTATTTAATGATTTAGTGAATGCTTATTCCATGGGTTGACATGGGGTCTCTCAGGGTCCTTTGTCTAATGTATACAATTCGGGTCTTCGCTTGGGTCATGACAAACTATGTATCAGAGTTATAGGTTTTATGTGTCCTAGGGAATATAAAAGCTGCATTAGGTAGAGTCTTTTTTATGGGTCTGAAGCGCGCCACACTTATGAAAAAGAGGCTACTAGATGTTTTAGGAAATGTTGCCTTTCTTTTCATGATCTATGTCGTGCGATGAAAAGCCTTTCTATCCTTCTAATTGATGTTATTCGCCATTGAAAAATCATGGCTCCTTGAAGGATGAATGGAAGGAGGAATGGAGGTGGTGAGGGCCACGAGGATGGAAATGGTCATGAGCATAAGCCAGCCCCACCAGTTTAGGAGCCTCAATCACCGAAACCAGCCGCTCACACTATGTTCTGAGCTGCCATTCAGATGCTTGTGCAGGCCTTGACCGCTCAGGTCAATCAACAGGCCATTGCGCATGTTTTGAAAAATTGAATT
The DNA here is from genome assembly GCA_018107945.1 of Datura stramonium. Taxonomy (NCBI): domain Eukaryota; kingdom Viridiplantae; phylum Streptophyta; class Magnoliopsida; order Solanales; family Solanaceae; genus Datura; species Datura stramonium. Next base: position 108,105 of record JACEIK010004148.1, on the reverse strand, counting down.
GTGGCGGCGACTCGAGTCAAGGACTTCTTGAGGATGAACCCACTAGAGTTTTTGGGATCCAAGGTAGATTAGGACCTGCACAATTTCAGTGATGAGATTGTCAAGATCACCCAGGTTATGGGGGTGACCAGTGTTGAGTGCGCAAAGTTAGCCTCCTACAAGTTGAAAAGGGTTGCGCATATTTGGTTCCTCCAGTGGAAGGACAGTAGGGTCATTGGAGCAGGTACGATCACGTGGGAGGAGTTTCAGGTTGCATTCCTCGATCGGTTCTTCCCTCAAGAGATAAGGGAGTTGAAAGCAGCTAAATTTGTGAATTTGAAGCAAGGAAGGATGACTGTTCAAGAGTACGCCCTTGAGTTCACCCGCCTGTCTAAGTATACCCCGGAGTTAGTTACCAACCAGCGGGCACGAATGAGCAGATTTGTGCATGGTATAGCGGGATATTTGGTTAAGGAATTCAGGACAACTATGCTCCATCAGGACATGGACTTCCCTTGCATTGTGTTGTACTCTCAACAGATGGAGGCAACACATTCGAGGAGAGGGAGGCCAAGAGGGCCAGGACTGAGGACCATAGATTCCCTCAGCAGAGGTTCGGTGGTGGGACCGACAACAGACCCACCAGAGATCATCAGCACCAGCATCTTCAGCGCTGAGTGTGCCATCTAGGCCCAACGATCAGAGAGGGCGAGCGTCAAGCTTGAGGGGTCAAAGTAGTAGGCTCGCAGACTCCAGCATTCCAGCTTGTTGCAGGTGCGACCGAGGGCACACAGGCCAGTGTTTTGCAGGGTCAGGAGCTTGTTTTGGATATGGGCATCCGAGACATATGCTCCGAGATTATCCCATTGGGAGATAGGATTAGGTCGGGGCTAAGGCCCAGCTTCTGGTTTAGCAGCCCTACCCCCACGCACAGCACATATGGGGGCATCTACTAGCACAGCTGGCGGGTGACGCCAGAACAGATTCTATGACTTAGCGACTCGTCAGGAACATGAGGCCTCACTAGATGTAGTCACCGGTATGTTAAGAGTCTTTCAAGTTGATGTATATGCTTTGTTATATCTGGGGGATACATTGTCTTTTGTGACACCTTATGTGGCCAGTAGCTTCGGAGTTAATCTTGATGTTTTATCAGATTCCTTCTCAGTTTCTACTCTAGTAGGTGACTCAGTTATAGCTAGACGGGTGCATAGAGATTTCCCGGTCTCAATTCTTCATAAGGTCACCTCAACAGCTTGATAGAGTTAGCCATTACTTATTTTGATGTTATTCTCGCCATGGACTGGCTATTTGCATGCTATGCTTTAGTTAATTATGGACCCGGTCAATAGAGTTCAGATTTTCGAGTGAGCCTGTCTTAGAATGGGAGGGTAGTTCAGTTGTGCCTGTAGGTTTATTTATTTCCTACCTTAAGGCCAAAAAGATGATTTCTAAGGGTTGTTTGTACCATCTAGTTAGGTTTAAGGATGTGGAGTCTGAAACCCCAACTATCCAGTCCGTACCAGTAGTACGTGAGTATCCAGAGGTCTTCCCTGATGATTTGCCAGGTGTCCCTCCCAAGCGGGAGATTGATTTCGGTATAGATCTTCTTCCCGACACATAGCCTATATCTATTCCGCCCTACAGAATGGCTCAGGCCGAGCTAAAAGAGTTGAAGGATCAGTTGAAGGACCTGTTAGATAAGGGATTTATTAGGCCAAGTAACTCCCCATGGGGTGCACCTGTATTGTTTGTTCGGAAGAAGGATGGTTCACTTCGGATGTGCTTTGACTATTGGAAGTTGAACAAGGTTACCTTCAAGAAAAGGTATACTTTACCCAGGATCGACAATTTGTTTGACCAGCTTCAGAGTGCCAAGTGTTTCTCCAAGATTGATCTCAGATCCGGGTAACACCAGCTCCGGGTTTGGGAGAGTGACGTCTTGAAAACCGCTTTCATGACTCGGTATGGTCACTATGAATTTGTTGTTATGTCTATTAGACTAAATATTCCCATCCAGCTTCTATGGATCTAATGAACAGGGTGTTCAAGGCATATTTGGACATGTTCGTGATTGTGTTCATTGGTGACATCCTTATATACTCTCAAAGCGAGGAGGAACATGCCGCTCACTTGAGAATAGTGCTTCAGACACTCAAGGATCGTAGTTGTATGTAAAGTTCAACAAATGTGAGTTCTGGTTGGACTCGGTGGCATTTCAAGGACATGTGGTATCAGGTGAGGGCATAAAAGTAGATTCTTAGAAGATCGAAGCAGTAAAGAACTGGCCTAGACCGGTGAACCCATCAGATACAAGGAGTTTTTTAGGCCTAGCGGGTTACTATCGGTGATTTGTGAAGGATTTTTCATCTATTGTCGCACCATTGACTAAGTTGACTCAGAAGAAGGTGAAGTTTCATTGGTCGAAGGCTTGTGAGAAAACCTTCCAAGAGTTGAAAAAGTGTTGACGTGGGAGATAGCCTCAGTTATGAGGATATTCCAATTGCAATCTTGGATCATCAGGTTCGGATGCTGAGGAACAAAGAAGTTGCTTCGGTGAAGGTGTTGTGGAGAAACCAGCAGGTTGAGGGAGCTACATGGGAAGCCGAAGTGTCTATGATGGCTAAATACCCCCACATGTTCCCTATCGGCTCAGTTTTAGTTTGAGGTATCAGTTTTTTCCCTAATTATCTAATTAGTTTTCATGTTCAGTTCATGCGCACAGGTTTGAATTATGTTGTGAAAAATGTATGTGATGCCTGAATTCAGTTCAGCTATATTGTTCTTTTCGAAAGTAGTCATTCCACTAGTTCTTGATTTTAAATAATCAGTATTTGCATATGATGATTTCATGTTTCTACATTTGTTGTGTGTTTCTAACATTAAAGGATGAATGTTCCCAAGGGGGAGATATTGTTATACCTCGGGAGCTCAAAGATCAGACCTGGGAGCTGAAACGGAGAAATTGTGAAATTATGTTGCAGGCAGAGGACGAGTCATTGGACGACTTGTGAGGAGACCCCATGAGTTTTCAAGTTGCTTCTAGGGGAGGCCTGAGGGAAAGGAAATATTGAGGTTCTCACGAGTGAGGTAATGACTCGTGGTCATCCCCCACGAGTCCTCATGTAAGTCATGGGGTTGTTCTAGAGAGAGATTGTGAAATTGATCAAGTTTAGTTGACGGAATGTGACCACGAGTCGTGGTCTCTGGGGACGAGTCGTCATGTCATGTGTTAGGAGCCCCGTCAGATCAATTATCCAGTGAACTTGATGAGCGAACCAACGGATCGTGAGCCCAGGTGACGTGTTGTCAGGTCGTCCGTTAGGATCCCCTGACAGTTATTTTCAGCGAAATTCAGTAAGGGTTTTTCCGTAATTTCAATGTTCTAAGGGCCTATACTACATAATTTTAAGATCGTATTAGAGGGTTTATAGCAGGGAGAAACCTATCTCCATTACTTTCATGCATGCAAGGTTGGAGGTTTGAGGAGAAGAATCAAGGTGAATTCTCAAGGTTTTCAAAGGGGAATCTCAGATGGGCAATCAGGAAGAGTTACAATTCTTCAATCCCGGGTATGTAAGGCTATGAGTGGGTGCTTTCTTCCACACCCATGCCTATTCCCTAACAAATGCCATTTATTTTTAAATGAATAAGTATGGGGTTTTTCCCAATTGCATGATTTTTCATTCTCTATACGTGGGTATGATTAGATTGTATTTATATTGATGATTTATGAGGCTTGGGCGGATTCTAACTCATTTTCCCTCATAAAATTGATTTCTAAAATTTGAATCTAAAACGCCCATGGGTGAAGAGTTCATAAAGGAAGAGATTCTTGATAAATGTGTGATGATGATGAATTTGATGATAAAAAAAGCATGTTTCTAAAACTACCCATGATTTTGATATTGTTTCCTAAATGAATCGATTGGATGCTAGAATGATAGAGCTTTGGGTGATGCCCACATGTTAATTAAAGTGATGATTTTCCCGACATAATCTTACCACATTATTTAAAGTAAAATTTTCCAATTTTATTATGAATTCCAGCTTGTGGTATGTTTAGTAAATATTTCTACATATATCTTACCACATCATTTGGAGTAGATGCTCCCACCTATGATTGAGCTTATAGTACTTTTTGAAATAAAGCTTCTCATATGCATCAATTTATAATGGAGATGTATAGCATTATTTCGCTTTGTCGAAAGACAATGTTGAGCTTCATTTTCATATGATGTCGAGTCTATGCATGATGTCATTATCGAGCTTTGTCAATAGACAAAGTTGAGATTCATTTCATATGATGTTGATTCATGCACGACTTCATGTTGAGCTTCGTCAAATGGACGATGTTGAGCTTCGTTATATACAATGTAGAGCATTACATGTTTTTGGAGAAGAGTCTAGCACCGAGCGGGTTAAGGGTCGATTACTCTATGCCCCAGAATTACGCGCCAATGTAGGTTGATATTATTATCTTATCAGGACCTCCCTTGTGAGCTATCCCCAGCCCGATTGGCCTTATGCTTGATATCGATATCATGGTATCGTCCATCGCCCTGGCAAGGTTATGGATGGCTCTACCCACTTTAGTGTGATAGTTGGGACCATGTAAGGTCTATCGTGGTATTTCGGTTAAGTGACGAGTCTCCCACTGTCTATATCATTTAGATTTTCATGTTGATTACTAATGTTGATTACTTATGCATGTATATTCATAAAGCAAGGATTGACTCATTATTCAGCTTTTGATATAAATGTTATGTTTCATCTTTAGTTTTTAGAAGTCTAATGGATTGTGCGAAATCCTAAGTAAGTGTCTTAGTAAGTTGTTATACATAGGGCTAACACCTCTAGCTATTCATACAGATGCCCACGTACATATGCCTAGAAGGGACAAGTTTAAGTGTACCTACCTATGGGGCTATAAATTGCTCACAGGAGCTATATGTCGTCCGGACAGATCAGATTGACGCCTAAGAACTAGAAACTTAGTATTATGGTTGACTCTTTGGGTTACTAATTGTTGTGGCTGCCCATGGGACTATTGTGGCAACTAAGTTGCAGCCCTGGAGTCATTCTACGCGAGGGAACCATATAGTTGTTCGCGTATGACCTTGTTGTCCACTATTCAATGACGGTTGTATTAGTATGACTTTTAGAGTGTCTCCAGGTCACCCCGGACCTCACCTTTCCTTTTTGAGCAAGCTAGTTTTATAATTACTTCCATGACTATCTGACTAGCTGTGGACAAATAGAATACGCCTGTTAGTTGCTATTTCGGAAGTTACAGGAGCCCAGATGGCTCACATATAGTTAAAGGAGCCCATATGGCTCATATATAGTTACACGAGCCTAGATGGCTCATACATACAATTACAGGAGCCTAGAAGGCTCACATATCGTGAAAAGAGCCCATATGGCTGATACACAGTTATACGGGCCCAGACGGCTCATATACAGGAACAGGAGCCTAGACGGCTCATATGTAGTTATAGGAGCCCGGAAGGCTCAAATATGATTATAAGAGCCAAAAGGCTCACATACGGTTATAGGAGCCTAGATGGATCATAAACAGTTGCAGAAGCCTAGAAGGCTCGGATTCAGTTTGATATGGTTTAGTTACAGCTTTCCTACAAGGCTACAGTGAAATAGATAGGACTAATAGTTTGCTTGCACTTGTTGGGGATTATAGGGGCCCAGGTAGGTTGTCTTTGTATTGCTTGCACCTTCCAGGCTTATGTGGGCCAGGTTAGATTCTTGTTTGCATCCTTGTTTTCTAGATATAGTTTATGTATGTAGAATCATACAACTTAGTTTATGTTATTATAATGGTCTATTAGATGCAGGGTATGATTTTGAAAACGTACAATTTAACTTTTCCCCTTTTTGCTAATTACTTTTAGTTCTTTATCAACTTCTATTCAGTTATTGTTATTGCCTTACATAGTCGGTACATATTGTACTGACGCCCATGCATAGGGTGCTGCACACTTGCCTGCAGGTTCAGACAGACAAGTTTCGAGACCTTCTTAGTAGCTATTCAGAGTAAACAGAATGGTCAGCTCCTTTCCTTCGGAGTTGCCAGATAGTAGAGGTCTGCCTGTCTTTCATTAGATAGTTTTTGGGTAGGCCAGGGCCCTGTTCCGACCAATATTTCACTTTTAGAGGCTTGAAGACTACAAGTTTTGGTTAGTTATGCATTATTGGTCGTGTGGGGCCTATATGTTTTATGATAGGTGTTGTTGGCCATGTGGAGCCTAGTTATGCTATCTGTTAGGATCATGGTGGTCTTGTCGGCCCGCATAGGATAATATTACTGTTGATGTTGAGTCAGTTGATTTACTGTAGGTATTTTGTAGTGGCCTTGTCGGCCCAGGGCTATGTTTATAGCAGACATATAACTATTTGTTTTCTTGGTTATGTCTTGTTAGCAAACACTAGAAGTGTAGATGTCCAGCAAGGTCAGCTCAGAGTCTAGTGTGGCATGAGGTGCCAGTTACGCCTCCCAAGGTGGGGCGTGACAACATCAATACAAAATCGAGACCAACCCTAGAGGCATCACAATACAAAACTACATCGTCCTTGCCTTCCGGTAGGGTCAATACTGGGGCTAAACTGAGTCGAGTATTTGACTCCTGAAAAATATTTTCATAAGTATCCGACCACTGAAATTTAACCTTCTTCTAGGTAAACATAGTCAACGATGCTTCAATGGATAAAAATCCCTCTATGAACCTCCTGTAGTAGCCAGCTAAACCCAAAAAGCTGCTAATACCTATAGGACTAACAGGTTTAGGCAAATTCTTCACCGCTTCTATCTTTTGAGAGTCCACCTATAGTCCATCGCTAGACACTACATGGCCCAAAATGATATTGAGTTTTGCAAAAACTCACACTTACTGAATTTAGCAAACAGTTGGCGATCCTTGCGATTCTGCAACACAATTCTTAAATTAGCGGTATGCTCCTCCTCGCTTTGAGAGTAATGAGAATTTCATCTATGAAGATAATCACGAACATATCTAAATATTTCATGAATACCCTGTTCATCAAATCCATAAAAGCTGCAGGAGCATTAGTTAGTCCAAAAGACATTACTACAAACTCACTATGACCATACCGAGTCCTGAAGGCTGCCTTCGAAATATCACTCTCCCTAACTCTGAGCTGATGATATCCAAATATGAGGTCTATCTTTGAAAAACAATAAGCACCCTGAAGTTGGTAAAACGAGTCATCAATCCTTGGAAGGGGATACTTGTTCTCTATTCTGACCTTGTTCAACTGCTGATAGTTAATGCACATTCTAAGGGAACTGATGTTGCCCAAGTGAACATGGTTGTCAAGTAATATAGGACAGTGAAGTACCGATTATCAATACCTCAGAGACTTGTCTGATCAATAATTTTAACTCTATTACTTTGTTTCACTATTCTAATAAAATAGATAAAATGGGGAATAGTTTGAAGAATTAAACTGCTAAAAACTTGAAATGTAAAATTAACTTAAGACTAAGATTGGTGCAAACTTGTTTGTACTTTAAATGATGATGAAAATCTAGGAAATTGGCACTTTAGTTTTAGGTTGAGTTCTCAAGACATGATTACACTAGATTTATTCCGCCTAAGGTTTCTAGTTGCAAGTTACTATCCCATTTCTTGCCACTCTCCCTAGCAACCAAAAACTATCTCATGAACCCAACACCTATATCCCTAGAAACAACGATTATGCCTATTTGTATTTCAACTAAATAGGGTTGAAGGGCATATCTCTATCCTCAACAACAACTTCTAACCTTCAACCAATGGGACAAAGGATCTTCAAATTCCTATTTTACATTTACTTTTAACTCTTTCGGTTCCCTTTCCCAAGTTCAACCAAAAGCCACTAGATTTACCCACAAGATGATCAGTCTAGTGAATAAGCAATTAAAACAAGTAAATATAAACAACCTTTAATGAAGAATCAAAACTAGCATTAATCAATCTTTCAAACTTCAAATATCAACTATGGACAAAACCCTAAAAGGGCGGTTTAACCACTCATAGACAAGCGAAAAAACAAATATAACATAATCATTCTCAGTAAAATTATAAAGAAAAGAAGAAAGTTAAGTAGAACCTGTCTCTCCTTCAAAAGTTGTGTTTGCAACCTTCGACGATCAAACAAAATGAAGTTTGACATAATGAATTTGACCTAGATGTTATATTAATAGGAGAGCCTTAAAATGACGCTTTATCTCTCAAGTATTTGTCTTAAAAATTATCAAAATCTTGTCTAGGAGAGTCTGGAATGCCGCCCAATACATAGCCCCAAGGAGTTAGTGAAATTTCCTTTGAAGAATGACTCCGGGCGCCCCACTCCCACCATAGCACTAAGGACTGAGCCACATTTCTGCACTTCTGAGACCTCTGGTGCCCCACTCCATTCATAGAACCAAAATGTTAGTCAAATTCTTGAGATTTAGGACCCTTCTAGAACCCCACTTCATCCGTAGCCTAGAATTTTAGGAAAATTTTCTAAGTCTGGAATGCTTCTGGGGCTCCACGCCATCCATTTCGCTAAGGTGCTAGTTAAATTCTTATCTCTAAAGTTAAGGAACCTAGAACCCAAACCATCTATAGCACCAACTTTGGTGCATTTTTTTTTGAAACACAAGTGTTGGACACACCACGTCAGCCATAGCCCAGGCCGACTTTCGCGAACTCTACTTCTTCACACCTTGAATCATTTTTGGGTCCTTTTTCCTTGATTTCCTGCTCAAAACATCTAGAAACATTTATTATCTCAAAGACACATCAAACCATGAATTCATAAATCTCTTAGGGATGAACTCAAAACAAGGCAAAATCTGGCCAAAAACATGGCAAATGGGCATAAGAATATGCCCAACATCACCACCCCATACTTAAACCATTATTCATCCTTGAACAACCCTCAACTCCATGCATAAACTCATATTTTCTCACCACTTGTCACCTCTATCAATTCACACTCAAACAACTAGTAGAGAGCATATGATTAATTGGTCCATCACTCATGTAATTCACATCAAGCATATGCAAAGTTATTCACACTCAAGATTACACAATTTCTATAACTGACTTATTTTTCCAAACAGGGCAAGCATGATTAAGTAAAAATTATGCAACATATAGTATAACAACTTCAACATCTTATTCCCCTCACTTTTATTGATGTTCCTCTCTCAAATTATCAATGCAAAGCATGGAACATAATAAGTAAGGCACACTCACACTCAGATATGATGTATCATGCATATGCAACATACCATAAGCTTGCCCATCATGTACACTTAGACTACTTAGACATTTCAAGAGATTAAGATCATAAGGAATTTTCTTGGTTGTAATTTAGGCTATGGGACAGGTAGGAATGATTTTTCTTTTATAGTGCTACCAGTCCTAAGCACTTTGAAAACATTTTTTTCAAGTCTCCCACCCTTTCCTTGTTCACCCTTCAATTTTCACTCACCCTTTTTTTTCTTTTCATGCTTTATTTTACTACTTGACTGCTAGCCTTTTCTTATGGAATTACTAAGAATTTTCTCTCTTAACTCTTGTTCTTTCATTGTCCGAGCAGCAAGTAAACAATATATTCTTGTGGGCACCCCTTCTTCCTACTTTCTCCTATTATGTTCAACACATTTTCTTTATTTCCTTTCCCCTATCATTCATGCATGTCTAGACCTTCACTCAGAAGTCTGAAAGTGCCTAAGACTACTTTGGGTCAACAATTCTGGAGGTCTCACAATAAAAGGGAATAAGCTACTTTTGTGGCTAAGAAAAGAATAAGGCTTAAAGCTCAAGGGGGTTACTAGGGAACATGTTCATGAAGGTAAAACAAATATGGGAAATCATGGCCTTTTCAAGGAAATGCCTTAATCATCTCTTAACTCTTTACACAACTAGCCATCCAACATATACTAAGGCAAGTTCAAGAAGCACAATACATACAAAACAAAGTAATTAATCTCATCTCACATGCCATTAAGATTCTAGCCAGTTTCCTATAGCTACACATTCATACAATCATATTGAATGACATTTTTCATTATTAAGCCCTTCAAGTATATTGAGTCAAGTTAAATAACTATGTGTGTATCTCATGGAATTCTCACTTAAGATGACCACTTTATTGCCTCTAGCTTAGTGTCTAAGTCGAATGTCAAAGAACACACAAGTGACTTATGTCTGACTGCAACACAAAAAAATAAAAAATCACGTGGCTAAATTCCCATAAGATAGTCCCCATTCATATATCATAGGGAAGGATCACTACTTTATGACTAAAATGACTCTTAAAAATAAAAAAATGTACCCGGTTCAAAGGTGTACACTTTGGAAAAAAATCGAGGCCGTAAGAGAAATCAAAATGTGGGTGAGACATGCCATTTAAAAAAAATTTCAAATAAGAACTTGATGGTGTACTCACCCTTAATCTCAAAATTCAGGGAGACATACCCTCACCCCACACTAAAAGTGTCACGACCTGAGTCTACACCTTGGAGACGACACGGTACTTAGGGCCACAAGTGATCCGAAGCTAACCTATGGCATAGCATACTATCAAAACTCTGAATACTGTATGAGATCTATAAGCGGAAGCTTCATTAGGAATAATTGAGCAAAATAATTTTAAGCGAAACAATACATCTGATAACACACTAAATTACTAACTCTGTCTGAAAGACATCTAAGAACTAAAGAGTTGTTGGGACAAGCACCCTGCTAACTCTAAAGTCTGAACTGAAATATTAAAATACAGTATTCTGGGAAGGAAACTCCATCCCTCGGCAAATGAGGACTCACCACTGAACTCTGCTGAGTTTTGCCAAAAGGACTACTAATGATCCTGGGATAGAGAACCAGCGCATGTATCAAAAGATGATACAACATAGAGAGTATGCATCAGTACTTTGAATGTATTGAGTAAGTGAGATATGAAGTAAACGTAAAGTACTAAAATTCTATAAGGTGAACTAACAAAGGACGCAATGACCATAACTGAAATCATAAATACTAAATTATATGAAAATCTATCAATACTGTGAGTACTAGAAACTACCTGAAGGTTATACACATATCCTGAATTTCGGAGGACTGAACTGCACTGGAGACTGTGATTGTACTGTACTATACTGTGGGAGGAACTATAACTGACATGTAACCCATGAGCTAGATGTGGAATTCGATGTATACCCTTCATTGGAGAAGGCCTACTATACCTTGATAGGCTATAGTAGCTGAATTCGATGTATACCCCCCCATCAAAGAAGGTCCACTATACCCTGCCAGGGTATATTAGCTGAACTAGGTGGTTACTGTTTGATGCCCATTCGGCTAATAACATAAGGTGGCGACGTAGTTCAAGGAACCTGGGTGTGCTGAACCCCGGCTCTGCTCGATGCTGAGTCCTACTCCCACTGGAAGTGCTAATTTTGTCTAACTAGGTTGATTGCTCGAAATTGGTGTCCTAAGACTTATATTAGAACTACTTTTCTGGAAGTGTCCGGATAGTCTAAGGACCTGAAAGTAACTATGTTCCAAGACTCGTCAGAGCTACTTTATCTGAAAGTGTCGTAATTATCTAAAGAAGAATTGACAAACTGATAACTAGTACTACTGAGGTTACTGAGTTCCTCAAGTGTAAAAGTAGTCAAACTGATCAACTAACATTTCTGTAGAGCACTGAGTGTACTTAGTGTTGATAGAGACTATAAGATTGAGAAATTCAAAGACTATCTTCAAATCATGAATCTGTACTAACATTAGTAATTTTAAAGGAATTATGCAGACAAATAATATGCATGTCTAAATTCTAAATTATGCAAGTCCCATTCAAATCATATCTACAGATTAAAGCTATAATACATACTGTATGAAATGAAATACCAAGCATGAATTACCATTGATAATAACCTAGGAAAAACTCAAGAATTATCATACTAAAGGAATTCATAAACTGTCTGAAGGAAAACACTAGTTTCGATATTCTACAGGGTTGAAACTAAGGAGATTACTTTAAAGAATGAGAGAATGAGAGAAATGTTTAAAAAGTTAGGCTTAGGAACCCCTACACCGACTACTATGCAGCTACTGATGGCTGATAGAACAGTTAAAAAGCCGGTGGGGATTTTGTTTGATGTACTAGTCAAAGTAGACAAATTCATATTCCCAACAGACTTCATGATTCTAGACTGCGAAGTCGATTCTGAGGTCCCCATCATTTTGGGGTGACAATCCCTTACAACAGGTGGGGCCCTAGTAGATGTGGAGGCAGGCCAGTTGAAATTCAGGTTTATCAAAGAAGAGGTCACCTTCAACATTAGCTGAACCATGAAACAGCCAAAGGAATTCAGCATAATCTCAGCATTGGAGGATGGAGAAGAGTCACTTGACGAATTCTGAGTAGTGAAGTGACTTGCGTCGTGCCGCAATGTTAAATCAGGCTCTACATGGGAGGCAACCCATGGAGGTTTTTTGGTGAAGTCTGAGTAGCCAAAACACCCACATTGTGCTGCGACGTTAAATCAAGCGTTTCTTGGGAGGCAACCAAAGATGTAAATGTAAGAAATAAGTAGTGTTCACATTTGTTGATGGGTGCAGGTGAATAAGATGGAAAATCTGAAGTTGGAACCAAAAACTGGAACTTCAGTTTTGGTGCAGAAAAATCACAGAACAAGTCGTCGTCTATCTTGACGACTCGTTCAATCAATTCATGAAGAGAACTGCAGAAAATAGGGGAGCAACGGGCGACTAAACAATTCGTGTCTTCAAGAAATGAATCGTCATGTCCCCCATCATGTACACTGGAGAAAAGTCTTAATAAAAAGGAAAAGGTTGATAATGGCTCACTCAACGAATTGTTGGGAGACCAAACGAGTCGTTAAGTTACCCATCTTGAAGCTACACCAGGCCAAGGACCACAACTCAGGCAACGACTCATTGGGTGACACCACGAGTTGTTACTTGACTCGTTAGGTCCCAGGTAAGTTATCGAACTCATGTAAATGAATGAAGGGTCTGAATGAGTCGTCTCATTACTTAACGACTCATGTAGTTAGTCATCAGATATTTTATTTAATTTCTATACGACTCGACCAGGAGTGGAATTAGGGTGCTTTTAAGTTATATCAACTAAAAACCTGATTCTTTCCCTTTTCAAAAATCGCACAAGTATCCCTCCCCAAACACTTCAAATTTCCCTCTTCTTCTTCTTCTTCACTCAAAGCCCATCGACAATACCTTCACTTGTGCACGCCCAGTCACTCAAGCACACTTACGACTAATTGCACTCTATCTCTTATCAAGCACATTGTGAGTAATCTTCCCCATTAAATTTTGAATATTGTAGCAGTTAAACAAGAATTGTTGAGGACCCATGTTGTGAATGAGCTTGAATTTATTTCGATTAGTGTTGTGTTTATCTGTGCCTCTTGATGAAAATAAACCCTAGGAAGATTTAAATAAAGATTTCGATCGTATGTCACTTGGGTTGATTGTAGATTCTGAAGCTCTGTGTTTGTGGAATTGAAATATAGGAAAAAGATGAACTCGAATCATTTGATGTCGCCCAAATTGCACCTCACAATTGAGATATATGCCATCGATTGTCAAATATAGAACCAAACAAATGTCGAGGTCGATCCCACAATGAATATGGTAAGAACATAAGTTAATGCGAATAACTATTACTATTGAGTTTCTTATTTCCAAAGGGGGAAAAATATAGAAAAATAAACAAAGTAAAATTGCAAATGCTAAAATCAAATTTGGTTTGTCTTCAATTAACAACTTGACTAGGATTGTGTTCCCCAAGATTTTATAACCACGAGGCTTATACACTAGTAATCAATTCCGATGTTTAACATGCATTATTGGTAGGTTAGGTTCACATAAATGGTTGGTCCCCTATCTATATGATTATCACCAGGCAACTTGGTCTGTATACAGGTGTACTTTAGTTGACCCTTACCGTTAATATTGGATTAGCTATCCCAAGACAAGTTCAAGCTATTAGATTAGGGTTGATAGCTGTCACGCCCTGCCTTGGGGGGTATAACTGGCACCTGGTGCCCTAGTAGGACCTGAACTGCTAACTGGTGAGCCTAAGAACATCTGGTGCCTGGCTAGCTCTATCTCAGATTTCTAGAAACAATGGGCTATATAACGGCTGTAATTACAGCCTCCGGCCGACTGGGCCTATAGCCACCTGAAACATAATTCAGCTAACCAGAAACATACTTATAGAGGGGAACCTATGCGGGGCTGACAAGGCCACCATGCTGTCTAGTCATCTGTGACTCCACATAAAGAGTATTGTATAACTACGTGACCGGCAAGGTCACCACTACTGTCAGATTATGGCCCCACACGGCCAACACAATCAGAAAGGCTAAACAACTAAACAAAACGCACGGCCTCACACGACCGATACAACTAACCACAGGGAGATGTATATATACAATCTGCAAGCCTCTATGAGTACTGATATAATGGTCGGGACAGGGCCCCGGCCTACCCATACTGTACAAT
>JACEIK010004148.1:36479-51375 GCA_018107945.1 Datura stramonium | reverse complement strand
AGGTTTTACCCTGTAGTCCAGTCCCTGTAGGTTCGACATTTTGGTTCTTAAAAAGGGCCACTATATTACTTGTACAACCCGTACACTTGCGGGCTCATCAGTGACACTGGATTGATAGAGTACCGAGAGCCATGACTCTCGTTCAACATCCACTCTCTCAAGTCATCTACAACTGGCACATACAATCAATCTTGATATCGGAGTACTCCATCTCCCCATTGGAAGAAAGCCTACACCTTGTGATTCCAGACAGCTTCCATTAGCTTCACTTGGATAGGATACTCATCTTTCCTAGATTTTACTTTCGTCAACAAGGAAGATTCAATCCCTTTATGGACAATCACACCACCATCCGCCAAATCTGTAAGGCGAACCCCCAAACAAGCAAGCCAATGGACATCCTTCACCAACTCCTTCCTCCCATCCTCCAGATGAGACATACTCTCCATGGATAGCCTACTAAGAGCATCTTCCACTACATTGGACTTGCCCCGATGATAAAGGACACTCATGTCATAGTCCTTGAGAAGCACTAGCCATCTCATTTGCTGCAAATTCAGGTCCTTCTGAGTGAACACATACTGAATGCTCTTATAGTCAATGAATACATCCACATGCAACCCATACAAATAGTATATCCATGTATTTAAGGCAAACACCACGGATGCCAACTCTAGGTCATGCATTGGGTAATTCATCTCATAAGTCATAAGCTGTCTAGAGGCATACGCAATGAACTTACCTTGCCACAATAGTTAAATCCCGTAAGTTTTCATTATTTAACCGACGTGTGTTTGCATGTTGAGAGTTTCTAGAAAATGTAACATACAGGAGAAGGCTTGGGGGTGGAACACATGAGCACATTATCAAGTGAGCGGAAATTTAGAACTGGAGGTAGGGCACTATAGGCGTCGCGTCGTGCACCCCTCTCCCACGCAGGGAGCAGCGCATCGCGCCACTACTCCGCAGCAGGGAGAGGTGAACCGCGGACCTCCCTCTATAGCCTCCCTATAATATATATTTAAGTTTGTGATTTAGTTTAATTAAAAACATTTCAAAAGAGGACCCTCGGCTTATGCAATTTTCTAATGATAATTTCATCAATTTGAAGTCAAATTATGCTGCTAAATCACGTCTAATTACAAATTCATCTTGGGTAATGATTCCTAAGCCTATGAAGAACATATTTATGGAGTTGAATCTTTGAAATTGGATCAGTTCAATAGAGTCCCTCCGAGTATAAATCATAGAAATCACGTCTAATCAAAAATCCTAACCGTTTACAATTTACAAGTAAATATTTATACCTTTCTAATCTACAAGATTTCATCGAGTTGAACTCATTTTGACATATTATCATTATGTTAGTGGGCTATGAATTTTGGCCTAATTCTTGAATAATAATAGCCCTGTTCCCTTGGTGTAAAAACTAAAATACAGAGGGATTACAAGTTCTTGATCACAACAGGATTGATCGAGTAGAATTCAGCTATTGAGGTATGTTAAGGCTAACCTCCTTCGGTAAGTTATTCTTGTCCTATAGTCAATATGACTTGCACCATTGTAGTAGCTTATGATTGTACATATTGTGGTTAGATGCTATGAGGCAAATTGAGGGTGTAACATAATATCCCTTGTCGGGAAATATTACATTCAGTTTTAACAATCGGTAGAAGCAACAAAGAGATTCCCTGTTCAGTTATTCACCGTCTAAAAAGACTAGTAATGTTTTTCTGCCATACTGAGGCCAAAGAGGCCTGTGGTTAGCTGTTAAAGTACTTGGTTAAGTTAGGCGGCATAGGGCATAGTTTGGTAATATAACTTCCTATTTGACGCCTATATATATACAGTAAAGCTCGCCTATAGGCCATTGGCATACTTTGACTCCTACAGGACTAGAATCATGATAGAATGGCCTTACCTTTGAGTCAGTGGAACTAGGGTTGCCTAATGAATTGGGTGGTAGCTTTCTAGGTGAACTACCTACTGCCAGTGATTGTATAGCTTCTTTCGACTTACAGTTGGTCGTATCGATGGGTTAGGAAACCACCCTAGTTGCCAGAAGTCTAATGGATTATGTGATATTCTAAGTTAGTATCTTCGTAAGCCATTATATGTGGGGCTAACGCCTTTAGATATTCATATAAATTCCCACATACATGTTCCTAGAAGGGCTAATTCTAAGTATACCTACCTACGGGGCTACAGATTGCTCACGGGAACTATATATTGTTTGGAAAGATCAGATTGATCCCTATGAACAAGAACCTTAGTATTATGGTTTATTTTTCGGGTTAGTAATTATAGTGCCTTCCCATAGGACTATTTTGGTTGATTACCTAGTATCATATCAAGTTATTGGTAGCCCTATAGTCATTCTAGGAGAGGGAACCATATAGTTGGTCGCCTACGACCTTGTTGTCCACTGATGAACGACTATTGTACTAGTATGACTTTTAGAGTTTTGCTAGGTCATCCCAAACCTCGCCCTTCCTTTCTTAGACAGCTAATTTTATAATTACTTCCATGACTATCAGACTAGCTGTGGACACATAGAATATGTCTGTTAGCTGCTATTTAGGAAGTTACAAGAGCCCTGACGGCTCATATACAGTTACAGGAGCCCAAATGGCCCAATTACAGTTACAGGAGCTTAGATGGATCAAAAATACATTTATAGGAGCCCAGACGACTCATATACAATCACAATAGCCCAGACGGCTCATATACAATTATAGGGGCCCAGACGGCTCATATACAATTAGAGGAGCCCAGAAGGCTCAAATATGATTACAAGAGCCCAAAAGGCTCACATACTGTTATAGGAGCCCATATGGCTCAGACACAGTTGTAGAAGCCCAGAAGGCTTGGATACAGTTTTAGAGGCCGAATATGGTTTTGTTACGCTTACCTAAGGGGCTATAGTGAAACAGGTAGGAGTAATAGTTTTCTTGCACTTGTCGGGGCTTATGGGGACCCAGGTAGGTTGTATTTGTATTTCTTGCACCTTCCAGGATTAAGGGGCCAGGTGTTATACCTCGATAACCCAAGGATAAGATCCAAGAGTCAAAATAGTGAAAAACTAAAATTTCGCACCAGATCACAAAATGAATCATAAGGAGGCTCGTGAGGAGTGACCGCGAGTCGTGAGGTGACTCGTGGTCCAGCGGGGTTGGAAGGAGGTGTTGAGAAGACCATGGGCATGACCACGTGTCGTGGTCAGGCCTCACGACTTATGAGGTCTCCCGTGTCCTATAATGGTTGTTTGGCAAGGAGGCTTTGTGTAGTAGAAGCCACGGATGGTGACCACGAGTCATGATGTCTTCCATGAGGTCCCCTAGTTATTTTGAGTAGTGTACCAGACAAATCATGGCCATGAGTCGTCCAGTCCCTCGTGTGGACTGGCAGTCAGTCAAATTTTGCGATTTTAGTAAGGGATTTTCCGTAATTCCTAAGTACTCGGGGCATATACTATGTCGTTTAAGACTCGTTTTATAAGGTTCTAAGCTAATTCATTCCATGAACGCAAACTTGAGAGTTTGAGGAGAGGATTTAGAGCAAGTCTTCAAGGTTTCCATTGGAATCTCATCTTGGGAAATCAGGGAAGTGGTAGAATCATCCCTTCCACGTAGATAAGGTTATGAGCGGGTGTTTCTTTCCTCACCCATGCCCAATCTCTATCTAAGTAAGAGAAATTTCCTATGATCAAGTTATGGGTTTTTTACCCAATTGCATAATTCTTCAATTTCTATACATGGGTACGATTAGATTATATTTACATTGATGAATTGTGAAGCATGGGAATATTTTAAATTGTTTTCAATCAAAAATTGTGTTTTCTAAATTATGAAATTAAATGCCCATGGATGAGAAGTTCATGAAAGAAGAGAATGATGATGAATGTATGATGATGATGAGATTTGATGATGAAAAGCATGTTTCTAAAACTACCCATGATTATGATATTGTTTGCCAAATGAATTGAGTAGATCCAAGCATGATAATGTTTTGGGAAGGGCCCTTATATCAAGTATGACGATGTAGTATCTCTAAAGTAAGCTTACCACATGGTTTTGGAGTAGACGCTCCCACTTATATTTGAGCTTGTTGGTATGTTTATAAATAAAGATTCTCATATGCATGAATTTATAATTGAGATGTATGTATTATGGAGCTTTGTTTTCATACGATGTCGGTTCTATGCATGCTTTCATTACTGAGCTTTGTTAAATGACAAAGTTGAGCTTCATTTCATACGATGCTGAGTTTATGCATGATCTATTGTTGAGCTTCGTCAATAGATCATGTTTAGCTTTGTTATATACGATGTAGAGCATTACATGTTTTGGGAGAAGAGTCTAGCACCGAGCAGGCTAAGGGTCGATTACCCTATGCCCCAGAACTACGCGCCAACGTAGGTTGATACTATTATGTTATTGAGACCTCCCTTGTGATCTATCCCCATCCCTAATGGCCCATGAGCTTGATATCGATATCATGGTAGCGTCCTTAGCTCTAGCAAGGTTTTGGACGGCTCTGCCCACTTGAGTTTGATAGTCAGGACCACATAAGATCTATCGTGGTATGTAGGTTAAGTGACGAGTCCCCCATTGTCTATATGATTAAGATTTTATATTTATTACTTATGAGTATCATTTTAAGCATGCATGTACTAAAAGTAAGGTTTGACTCATTTTTTAGCTTTTCTATAAATGTCAAAATTCAGCTTGGAGTCACTTGAGTAAGTTATGATGTTATGAAGCTATGCATGGTCTTAATATGAAAAGATTACGATTTTAGGATGAATGTATGTAGTCCTCCCTCTCAGATTCGGAAGCTTATGATATGTTATGAAATGTTTTAAATTATTTACTTTACTCAAGCGGTTTTACATACCTTGCATACTCAGTACGTTCCACGTACTGACCACATACTTTCTATGTTATATCGTTTCATGATAAAGGACCTAGCTCCCAGGCTAAACCCCGCTCATAGTCGATTGTCAGAGTTAGCACCTACTTGGTTGGTGAGTCCTCATCCTTTGAGGGCTAGACTTTTAGTTATCCTTATGTATTTTCAGTTTTAGTATTATTTAGTTAGTTGGGGTCTTGTCCCATCAACTCGTCCAGATTAAAGGCTTTTCAGACTTTGTATGTGTTTAGCTTTGGATGCTTATTCTGATGTTATGTTGAGTTAGACTTCTGCTGAGTTTATATTGATGATTTCTTCAATTTATCGAATGAGTTAGATGTATGCTTTTTCCATGGGTCAACTTGGGGTCTCTCGGGGTCCCTTGTCCCGTGTCTACAATTCGGGCCTCTATTCGGGTCGTGACACCAGGTCAGGTTCTTGTTTGAATCCTTGTTTGCTAGATATAGTTTATGTATGTAGAATCATACAACTTAAGTTCTATTTGTATAATGGTCTACTAGACGCAAGCTATGATTTTGAAAATATACATGTTAACTTTTTCCCTTTTTCGCAAAGTACTTTCAATTCTTTATCAGCTTTTATTTAGTTATTGTTGTTGCCTTACATATTCAGTACATATTGTATTGACCCCCATACATGGGGCGCTGCATGCTTTCCTGCAGGTTCAGATAGACAGGTTTCGCGACCTTTTAGCAGCCATTTAGAGTCAGTAGAATGGTCAACTCCTTTCCTTGGGAGTTGCCAGATAGTAAGGTTTGATTGTCTTTTTTTAGATAGATTTTGGGTAGGCCGGGGCCTTGTCCCGACCAATATTTCACACTTAGGGCTTGCAAACTATAGTTTTTGGTTAGTTATGCGTTATTGGCCGTGTGGGGCCTATATGTGTTATGATAGGTGTTGTTGGCCATGTGGGGCCTAGTTATGCTATCTATTAGCAGCATAGTGGTCTTATCGACCCACGTAGGATGATATTACTGTTGTTGTTGAGTTAGCTGATTTACTATAGGTATTGTATAGTGCCTCGTTGGCCTAGGGTTGTGTTTACAATTGAGATATAACTGTTTGTTTTCTTGGTTATGTGTTGTTTTCATACACCGGAAGTGTAGATGTCTAGCCAGGTCAACTCAGAGTCCAATGTGGCATGAGGTGCGACTTACATATCCCAAGGTGGGGCGTGACAAACTTGATATCAGAGAAACATCATATCCAGGGAGTCTGCAAGACGTGTCTAGTAGAGTATTGTTTATAAATGTGTTGTGCACCACATTTTATAAGTGGGAAGCTATGAGGCATGATAGTATGGTTACCCCTCCTTCTTTTTAGATCGTGCTATAGAGCCCAGTTGTATAGGGTTGAGACCCTAAGCATATATTATTATGTCTGTCTACAGTGATGTCTGATATATGCAGACTACAGCTAGCCATGAGTTAGATACAGTAGTAGGAGAGGATACCAGCATGGAGCCATAGTTGGGGACAGCCTGCCTGGGGGCAAAAAAGAGACGTCTTCTCGATCTCCCAATATCCTCCAGGGCACCAAGAACCTCATAGGGAAATAGATATGCTGACACTATTTCCAGTTCTTCTTATACCTTCAGATCAGTATGTCAGGAATAAAATATGTATATTGATTTAGATGACAGCTGCTCAGTGTCAGCTAGTACTAGCATTTGTTATTGGGCCAACAGAGGGATCCAAGAGTTTGAGGGTTCGTGAGTTTCTTGCTTTGAGTCCCCTACAGTTCACGGGGATAGAGTCTATAGAAGACCCCTAGAACCTCATAGATTAATTGTAAAGGATATTTATGGTTATGTATGCTTTATCCACAGAGCCAGTCAAGTTACCAGTGTTTTAATTTCATGATATAGCAGTTCGGTGATACGAGAGTTGAGAAAGGTCCATAAGCAGAGATGCACTTTCACCTACTTGGCCCAGTTTGTCTGAGGCCTTAATAGACCATTATTTGCCTTGAGAAGTTCGACAGGTCAGGATAGAGTAGTTCTTACATCCAAAATAGGGCAGAGCAAACTTCAGAAGGTATGCGTTGGTACCATAGATATACGCCAACCTTCCAGCCGGGACACACCGATGTATAGTAGGGTCTGCACCAGAATATGTGGAGCCCTGTATTACAACCATATTACAAGGAGATGTGGATATTTTGCGAATTTATTACCCCATATTCTTAGAGATCATAAGTTCTATGTGAAGTTCTCGAAATGTGAGTTCTGGTTAAACTGTGTAGCTTTCTTGGGCCATATTAAGTCAGATATAGATATTCAAGTGGACTCGCAAAAGCTAGAGACTGTTAAGATTTGGCCCAAACCCACGACTCCAATAGAAGGTTGCAGCTTTACGGGGTTAGTTAGGTATTAAGAAGGTTGGTGGAAGGATTCACCGCCCTATCAGCATAATTGACAAAGCTGACTCTGAAAGCAGCTAAGTCCCAAAGGAATGAGGCTTGTAAGTAGAGTTTCTAGGGGCTGAAAGACAGATTGACATCTACAGCAGTATTAGCTTTGCCAGAGAGCTTAGATGTTATACCTCAGGAGCTCAAAGATCGGAACTAGGATCTGAAATGGAGAAATTGTGAAATTATGTTGCAGGCACAGGACAAGTCGTTGGATGACTCATGAGGAGACCCCATGAGTCGTCAAGGGGCTCATGGGGAGGCCTGAGGGAAAGGAAGGACTGAGGTTCTACCATGTGAGGTAATGACTCATGGTCAGTCCCCACGAGTCTTCATGTCAGTCATGAGGTGGTTATAGAGGGAGATTGTGAAATTGACCCACTATAATTGATAGGAAGTGACCACGAGTCGTGGTCTCTAGGGACGAGTCTTCATGTCACTCGTTAGGAGCCCCGTCAGATAAATTATCCAGTGAACTTGACGAGCAAACCAATGGATCGTGAGCCCAGGTAACAAGTCGTCAGGTCGTCCGTTAGGATCCCCTGACAGTTATTTTCAGCGAATTCAGAAAGGGCTTTTTTGTAATTCCTAAGTTCTAAGGGCCTATACTACGTCATTTTAAGCTCGTATTAGAGGGATTATAGCAGGGAAAACCTATCTTAGGCCGTTACTTTCATGCATGCAAGATTGGAGGTATGAGGAGAAGAATCAAGGTGAATTCTCAAGGTTTTCAAAGGGGAATCTCAGCTGGGAAATTAGGAAGAGTTAGAATTCTTCAATACCAGGTATGTAAGACTATGAGTGGGTGCTATCTTCCACACCCATGCCCATTCCCTAACAAATGTCATTTAATTGTCTATGAATAAGTATGGGGTTTTGCCCAATTGCGTGATTTTTCAATCTCTATACATGGGTATGATTATATTGTATTTATATTGATGATTTATGAAGCTTGGGCGGTTTCTAACTCATTTTCCCTTATAAAATTTGAATCTAAAACGCCCATGGGTGAAGAGTTCATAAAGGAAGATATTCTTGATAAATGTGTGATGATGATGAAGTTGATGGTAAAAAAAGCATGTTTCTAAAACTATCCATGATTTATATGTTGTTTCCTAAATGAATCGATTGGATTCTATAATGATAGAGCTTTGGGTGATGCCCACATGTTGATTAAAGTGATGATTTTCCCGACATAAGCTTAACGCATTATTTGAAGAGAAATTTTCCTATTTTATTATGAATTCTATCTTGTGGTATGTTGAGTAAATATTTATACATGTATCTTACTAAATGATTTGGAGTAGATGCTCCCACCTATGATTGCGCTTGTGGTATGTTTCGAAATGAATCTTCTCATATGCATGAATTTATAATGGAGATGTATAGCATTATTGAGCTTTGTAGAAAGACAATGTTGAGTTTCATTTTCATATGATGTCGAGTCTATGCATGATGCAATTATTGAGGTTTGTCAATAGACAATGTTGAGCTTCGTTTCATACGTTTTGAGTTATGCACGATTTCATGTTGAGCTTCAACATATACGATGTAGAGCATTGTTGTTTTGGGAGAGGAGTCTAGCACGGAGGGGGTCAAGGGTCGATTACCCTATGCCCCAGAACTACGCGCCAACGTAGGTTGATACTATTATATTATCAGGACCTCCCTTGTGAGCTATCCCCAAACCGATTGCCCTTCAGCTTGATATCGATATCATGGTATCGTCCATCGCCCTGGCAAGGTTATGGACGGCTCTACCTACTTGAGTGTGATAGTTAGGACCACGTAAGCTCTATCGTGGTATGTCGGTTAAGTGACGAGTCTTCCACTGTCTATATCGTTCAGATTTACATATTCATTACTCATGTTGATTACTTATGCGTGTATGTTCATAAAGCAAGGATTGACTCATTATTCGGCTTTTGATACAAATGTTATGTTTCATCTTTGAGTCATTCGAGTCAATCATGATGTTCTAAAGCTATGCATGGTCATGTTATGATAAGAGTACGATTTCAGAATGAATGCAGGTAGCCTTCTATTTACACTTAAAAGCTTACGATATGTTATGGAATGTTTTAACTGATTTATTTACTTAAGCGGTTTTAATTACCTTGCATACTCGGTACATTCCACATATTGACCGCATACTTTCTATGTTGCATCGTTTCATGATGCAGGATTCGACTTTCATGTTTAGCCCCGTTCGTAGTCGCTTATCAGAGTTACTACCTGCTTGGTTGGTGAGTCCTCACCTTTCGAGGACTAGAATTTAAATTATTTTGGTTTTATTTTCAGTTTCAGTATTGTTGAGCTAGTTGGGGGTATTGTCCCATCATCTCGTACAAATTAGAGGCTTATCAGACTGATACACGTATTCATCTTTAGATGTTCATTGTGTTGTTATGTTAAGTTAGACTTCTGCTGAGTTTATAATTATGTTTCTTCATGTTTATTGAATGATTTAGTGAATGCTTATTCCATGGGTGGACTTGGGGACTCTCGAGGTCCCTTGTGCCGTGTCTATGATCTGGGTATACGCTCGGTTCATGACAAACTTGGTATCAGAGCCATAGGTTTGATGTGTCCTTGGGAGTCTAAAAGCTGCGTTAGGTAGAGTCTTTTTCATGGTTTTGAAGCGCGCCACACTTATCACAAAGAGGCTACTAGACGTTTTGGGAAATGTTCCCTTTCATTCATGATCTATGTCGTGCGATGGAAAGTCTTTCTATCCTTCTAATTCATGCTTTTCGCAATTTCAAAATCATGGCTTCTCGAAGGATGAATGAGAGGAGGAATGAAGGTGGTGAAGGCCACGAGGATGGAAACGATCATGAGCATCAGCCAGCCCCACCAGTTTAGGAGCCTTAGGCACCGGAGCCAGCCGCTCATGCAGAGTTTTGAACTGCCATTCCGATTCTTGCGCAGGCCTTGACCGCTTAGGTCTATCAACAGGCCATTGCGCATGTTTCGCAAAATGGAAATGTGGCAGCAGCTCGAGTTAGGGACTTCTTGAGGATGAACCCGCTAGAGTTTCTGGGATCCAAGGTAGATGAGGACCAGCATGATTTAAGTGATGAGATTGTCAAGATCACCCAGGTTATGGCGGTGAACAGTGTTGAGTGCGTAGAGTTATCCACATATCAGTTGAAAGAGGTTGCGCATATTTGGTTCCGCTAGTGGAAGGAAAGCAGGGTCACTGGAGCAGGTCCGATCACGTGGGAGGAGTTTCAGGTTGCATTCCTCGATCGGCTCTTCCCTCGAGAGATAACGGAGTTGAAAGCTGATGAATTTGTGAATTTGAAGAAAGGAAGGATGACTGTTCAAGAGTAAGCCATTGAGTTCACCCGCCTGTCTAAGTATGCCCCGGAGTTAGTGGCCGAACAGCGGGTGTGGGTGAGCAGATTTGTGCATGGTATAGCGAGATATTTCGACAAGGATTGCAGGACAACTATATTCCATCAAGACATGGAGTTCCGTTGCATTGTGTTGTACGCTTAGCAGATGGAGGCAACACATTCGAGGGAGAGGGAGGCCAAGAGGGCTAGGAATGAGGACCATAGGTTCCCTTAGAAGAGGTCCAGTGGTGGGCACTGACAGTAGACCCACAAGAGATCATCAGCCCCAGCATCTTCAGTGCTGAGTGTTCCATCTAGGCCCAGACATGATCAGAGAGGGCGAGCGTCAGGCTCGAGGGGTCAAAGAAGTAGGCCCGCAGACTCCAGAATTCTATCTTGTCGTAGGTGCGGCCGAGGGAACATAGGCCAGTGTTTGGCAGGGTCAGGAGCTTCTTTTGGATGTGGGAAGCCGGGACATATGCTCAAAGATTTTCCCGCTGCGAGACAGGATCAAGTCAGGGGCCGAGGCCCAGCTACTAGTTCAGCAACCCTACCCCCACGCACAACACATTGGGGGGCATCTACTAGCATAGCTGGAAGGAAGAGCTAGAACAGATTCTATGCCTTATCCACTCGTTAGGAACAGGAGGCCTCACCAGATGTAGTCACCGGTATGTTAAGAGTCTTTCAGGTTGATGTATATGTTTTGTTAGGTCTAGGGGCTACCTTGTCTTTTAGGACATCTTATGTGGCCAGTAGCTTCGGAGACAGTCCCGATGTTTTATCAAAGCCCTTCTCAATTTCTACTCTAGTAGGTGACTCAGTTATAGCTAGAAGGGTGTATAGAGATTGCCCAGTCTCAATTCTTCATAAGTTCACCTTAGCAGACTTGATAGAGTTAGCCATGACTAATTTTGATGTTATTCTCGACATGGACTTGCTATTTGCATGCTATGCTTCAACTAATTATAAGACCCGTCAGTATAGTTCAGATTTTCGAGTGAGCCTATCTTAGAATGGGAGGGTAGTTCAATTGTGCCTGTAGGTTAATTTATTTCCTACCTTAAGGCCATAAAGATGATTTCTAAGGGCTGTTTGTACCATCTAGTTAGGGTTAAGGATGTGGATTCTGAAACCCCGACAATCAATTCCGTACCAGTAGTACGTGAGTATCCAGAGGTCTTCCCTGATGATTTGCCAGGTGTCCCTCCCGAGCGGCAGATTGATTTCGGTATAGATCTTCTTCCAGACACACAACCTATATCTATTCCGCCCTATAGAATGGCTCCATCCAAGCTAAAAGAGTTGAAGGATAAGTTGAAGGACCTGTTAGATAAGGGATTTATTAGGCCAAGTGAGTCCCCATGGGGTGTACTGGTGTTGTTTGTTTGAAACAAGGATGGTTCACTTCGGATGTGCATTGACTATCGGCAGTCGAACAAGGTTACCTTCAAGAACAGGTATCCTTTACCCAGGATCGATGATTTTTCTGACTAGCTTTATGGTGCCAAGTGTTTCTCCATGATTGATCTAAGATCCGGGTATCACTAGTTCTAGGTTTGGGTGAGTGACATCCCGAAAACCGCTTTCAGGACTCGGAATGGTCACTATGAATTTGTTGTTATGTCTTTTGGACTAACCAATTCCCCTGCAGCTTCTATGAATCTAAATAGCAGGGTGTTAAAGGAATATTTGGACATGTTTGTGATTGTGTTCATTGATGACATCCTTTTATACTCTCAGAGCAAGGAGGAACATGTCGCTCACTTGAGAATAGTGCTTCAGACACTCAAGGATCGCCAGTTGTATACAAACTTCAGCAAATGTGAGTTCTGGTTGGAGTCGCTGGCATTTATAGGACATGTGGTATCAGGTGAGGGCATAAAAGTAGATTCTCAAAAGATCGAGGAGGTAAAGAACCGGCCCAGACCGGTGAACCATTAGATATCAGGAGTTTTTTAGGCCTAGCGGGTTACTATCGGAGATTTGTGGAGGGTTTTTCATCTATTGTGGCACCATTGAATAAGTTGACTCAGAAGAACGTGAAGTTTCAATGATCGGAGGCTTGTGAGAAAAGCTTCCAAGAATTGAAGACCCGACTCACTTCAACACCAGTGTTGACCCTACCTGAGGGTACTGATGATTTTGTAGTGTAGTGCGATGCTTCGAGAGTCAGACTCAGGTGTGTGTTGATGCAGCATGGGAAAGTGATAGCATATGCCTTGAGACAATTGAAAGTTCATGAAAAGAATTACCTGACCAATAATCTTGAATTGGACATGGTAGTGTTTGCATTGAAGATAGGGCGACATTACTTGTATGGGGTCCATGTGGATGTATTCACGGATCGAAAGAGCTTGCAATATGTGTTCACGCAGAAAGACCTCAATCTTCGGCAGAGGAGGTGGTTGGAGCTACTTAAGGACTATGATATGAGCGTCCTTTACCATTTGGGTAAGGCTAATGTAGTAGAGGATGCACTTAGTAGACTCTCTATGGAGAGTGTGTCTCACGTGGAGGAGGGAAAGAAAGAGTTGGTAAAGGATGTCCATCGACTTGCGAGGTTGGGAGTTAGGTTGGTCGACTCGACCGATGGCAGCATTGTTGTGTAAAATGGATTAGAATCGTCATTGGTGATTGATGTCAAATCTAGGCAAGATGAGGATCCTATTTTAGCAAAGCTGAAGGAAGTTGTTCGAAGTCAAAAGGCGAAGGTCTTCTCCCAAGGGGGAGATGGTGTACTGCGGTACCAGGGTCGTCTATGTGTCCCAAATGTCGATAACTTGAGGGACCGGATATTGCATGAGGAACATGGATCCAGGTATGCTATCCATCCGAGTACTACCAAGATGTATCATGACTTGCGGAAAATATATTGGTGGCACGACATGAAGAAGGATATTGCAGAATTCGCATCCAAATGCCCGAACTGTCAGCAAGTGAAAGTTGAGCATCAAAGGCCGGGAGGCGTATTGCAGGATATTAACATTCCTACATGGAAATGGGAAGAGATTAACATGGAATTCATTACTGGCCTACCTCGTACTCACCGACAGTATGACTCCATTTTTGGTGGTGGTCGATAGGTGGATCAAGGCTGCACACTTCCTACCGGTCAAAACCATAGATTCGGCGGATGATTATGCCAAATTGTACATTTGGGAGTTGGTATGACTTCATGGAGTGTTGTTTTTTATTATTTTAGACCGCGGTACTCAGTTTACCTCTCAGTTTTGGTGGTCTTTCCAAAAAGGGCTTGGGACTCAAGTTAAGCTCAACACAGTATTTAATCTGCAAATGGATGGCCAGGTGGAACAGACAATTCAAACTCTAGAGGATATGTTGAGAGCCTGTGTGATGGATTTTAAAGGTAGTTGGGATGACCAACTTCCCTTGATCGAGTTCACTTACAATAACAGCTATCACTCTAGTATCCAAATGGCACCTTTCGAGGCTCTTTACGGGCGGAGGTGTAGATCCCCCATCGGATGGTTTGAGGTTTATGAGGTAGCTATAATAGGGCTAGACTCGGTTCACGAGCTATGGTGAAGGTTCAGTTGATAAGGGACCGACTGGAAACTTCTCAGAGTTGTCAAAAGTCACATGCGGATGTGAGGAGAAGAGATTTGGAGTTTGCAGTTGATGATTGGGTATTTATTAAGATATCTCCCATGAAGGGAGTCATGTGGTTTGAAAAGAAAAGAAAAGTCAGTCCCCATTATATTGGTCCTTACCGGATTATGAGAAGAGTTGGTAAGGTAGCGCATGAATTGGACTTTCCATCAGAATTATCTTCCGTTCATCCCATATTTCACGTATCGCTCTTGAAATAGTGCTTGGATGATCCAGCTTTAGTAGTCCCGGTGGAAAGTGTTGACAGAGGAAATTCAAGTTGCAATCTTGGATTGTCATATGCAGAGGCTGAGGAACAAATAAGTAGCTTCGGTGAAGGTGTTGTGGAGAAACCAGCAGGTTGAGGGAGCTATGTGGGAAGCCAAAGTGGCTTTGATGTCTAATTACCCCCACCTGTTCCCTACAGGCTAAGTTTCAGTTTGAGGTATCAGTTTTTACCTGTTACACCCCGTAAATTCTTGATATTTAGATGGCATATTCTCATGTTGGTTAAGAGTTTTAGAATGCCATACGTGCTAGAAAAAGGGCCCGGGGAGAGACCGGACAAGCGCCAAGTCGGAGTGTCGCAAGGCAAATGCGAC